>WSXT02183149.1:0-20884 GCA_011762715.2 Neuroterus valhalla | reverse complement strand
ATACCTGTGTAGGCTGTGAGGACAAGCAAATAAAATTATTTTGAAATTGCCCCCCTCACAGGACCCACCGTAACAAAAAGATGAATTTTCAACTGAAAAAATGATCTTTCAATGTTTCAATACAGTAGCTCAGCCTTCAATGAAGTATTTAAATTTTTCGCAAAATAGTTGAATCCTCAACTACAACAGATTATTCCTCAAACAAGCAATTGCATTGTAAAGCAAAAAAGGACAAAAATTTTTACAAAAATAGAGATTTTTGATCAAAAAATGAATTTTTAACATAATACATGAATCTTTAATCAAACATTTGAATTTTTAACCGAAAACGGAATAATTGAATTTCCAGTTTAAAAATTAATGCATGACCAAAAAAACAGAAGAATTCTTTGAAAAGAAGATAAATTTACAGCTAAACAATTTCGCTTCAAGCAAAAAATGAAATTTCAACAGTAGCATTCAACATTCAACCAAAAAAGATTTTAATTCCAAATCAAAAACAGTTTGAAGGCAAGGGCATAATCTTTTTTTCCAGCAAAATAGGTTAATTTTAAATGAAAAAGAATAATTTTCAACCAGGAGAAATAATTTATTGCCAAAAACTACCAAAAATAAAATAGGTGAATTCCCAACTACAAAAATTAGTTTTCAACGAAAAAGGATGAATTTTCAACAAAAAATTCAAAAAATCCTATTTTTCAAATTTCAAGCCAAAAAAGCGAATTTTTCTCAGAGCATTTCAATTGCAACCCGCGAATGTGAGTTTTCTACAAAAAAGTTAATTTCCAACCGAATAATCGAATTTTCTATCAAAATAGTTCAATTCTCAACCCAAAAGGTTGGATTTTCAACGAAAAACTTAATTGATCAGATATTTCAACTTTTAATACAAACAGCAAGATTCTTCATAAAAAATTTCAATTTTGAAGAAAAATATAATATTTTAAACAAATCATCGAACTTATAACAAAAAAATTGCATTTTCTCATAATAATATTGGCATTTGGAACAAAAGATATTCATTTTACAATAAAGTGATTAATCTGCTACTGAAGTTTTAAAATTTTTTTTCAACTCAAGACAATTCAAGTATGGAAAAGTAAAAAATAGTTGCAAAAGCAATAAAAATTATCGATTGCCCTAAAAAGACTTGTGATATTCCGAAAGTTACTGAAAAGGTAACGACTCTTATAGTTCCTGTTACTAAAAAAATATAACTAGTTTCCAATTCTTTACAGATTTACAAAAATAAATCTGTAACACAATCGTTAATAAAAAAAAAGTAACAAGTCAATAGTGACTATTAACTTCCCATCACTGCTTTCAAATTCATCATTTATAGTGCATCAAAAAACATATCATAGATTTAATTATAATTAATCAATCATATTCTATTTTTTCGTAAATGATCAATAACTAATCAACTCAAAGATTCATTAAATTAATTATCATTGCATGGCTCGTGCTTGCAGGCGTCTTTAATATGGCTTACTTTGCTGACGAAAATCGATATTATAACACAGGTAGGAAATAATGAAATATTATGAATAATTACAAACAAAAAATATATAGTTCTTTAACTTATGCTAATTTGTTTTTGGCATACAGGAAATTCTTGGAAGTCGAGTAGCTCGGAAGGAAGTCGAGACTTGCAACCCTTCATTCAAGAAACCACAACCACAACACCAGTGAAAAATTGCGATATGCCAAAATATTTAGAATTATTATCAGACGGCGAGGAATCATCAATCGCTCCCGAAAGTCTCACGAGTGGCTACGAAATTCCAAAATCTGCCCCTACAACCGAGAAAAGAGACTCAAGCCAAACTGGAATCTCCGACCTGGAGGAAAACGAAAAACCCATTCCTGAAAATCAGATTTTGGAAAATAAAATTCCAGATGAAGATTTCGGAACAAAACCACGACAAAAAAGACTCTCAGTAGCTAGTTTAAATCTTCCAGAATGCAGAAGAGCTTCCATTACAAGTGTGGAAGAAAAGTCCAGGTCGTTGGACAATCACAAATTGAGAAATCTTCCTGTAAAAGTTTCTTCAAACGGCAAAGGATCCTCAACTTTTTTCAGTGACTTTCGTAAACAAAGAAAAAGAGGCGAAAAAGGATCGAACAAGGGTTCAGAAACAAGTTTAGAGGAAAAAAGCAGCAGTTCGTTGAGTTCCAATACGAGCCTGGCACTCCCTACTAGGCCGAGTTCTTCTTTAATTAATTCACAAAGTTCTCTTCCTGTGAAAACTCCTAGTCAAGACAATGTGACGACTGAAACAAATCCGGGAAGTTCAGTTTTGGCAAAAGTGCAAAAGACTGCGTGTAGTTTGCCAAAGGCGAAAATCCCTTTAGTAATAAACAATGCGTTGTTGAATTTGCTCCAGCAAACACCTGGAGAAGAAATACGAATATGAATAGGAATACTTTGAGGGTACATAGATTCGAGAATTCGAAAATCAAAGACCTTGACAATAATTATCATAAGGGGGCATTTATATATTACGCATAATGAAAAAAAATGAATCTCTTACAAAATATTTTTCAAAAATGTGATAATTCACAATAATTGAGATCGTACGATACTCAATAACTTTCAACTCAACGTTCCCTAATCAGAAGTCATCCATAAATTGCGTGAAGATTGGCGGAGGGGGGAGTATGATCTATTACATGGGGGCTCTTATTTAAAAGAAATCGACTCTATAGAAAATTCATGCATCAAAAATTCGAGTTATTCTAGATTTCTCAACTTTTAACTTTTTTATTCAACTATTTTCGGTTGAAAGTTCCTTTTTTTCGATTCCAAAAAGACTACCATCATATTTTTGTTCGGAATTCATTCCTTTTCAGTTGCAAGTTACTATTTTTTTTTAAATTTGTGTATTTTCTTGAAAATTGAACTACTCTGTTGAAAAATCATATTTTTTGGTGGAAAATTTAACAGTCTCCGAAAAAAAGTTTCTTTTAAAGATTAGCTATCTGGTTTTAAATGTAATTATTTCCTTCAGCATTCAACTATTTCGATGCAAAGTCTCCGTTTTTTTAGATGATTGGAAAAGTTTGTTAAAAAGTCGTCTTATAGGATGAGAAATTTGACCTTTTAGATTAAAAATTGATATTGTTTAGAAGAAAATTCACCTTTCTTTGTTGAAAATGTTTAAAAAATGGTTGGTTTTAGTTGAAAATTTGAATTTTCGGATACGGAATAAATTAAGAAAAAATTCAATGAAATAATCCTCCTTTTCGATGGAAATTCAACTGTTCCATAAAAAATTCTACTATTTTGTTGAAAATTAGACTATTTTTCAGAAAATTCATCTCCCTAAACTTTTTCTTTGAGATTTGAATTATTCGTTAAAAGTTTAAAAACATTTAATCAAATATTTAACTTTCCTGGTTGAAAATTTTCTGTGTTTTTGAAAAGCCTTTGTTTCTCCAAAAAATTTCAAATTTTGGGGAAGAGAAAAAAAAGTTTTCTAAAAAATTCATCTTTTTTATTGAAAAATTGACTATTTCCTCTAAAATTCAATCATTTAGTTGAAAATTTAACTTTTTGATTGGAAATTCATCCTTTTTGATTAAAAATAACTTTTCCGCTGAAAATTCAGTTTAGTGTTGAAAATTCGACTGTCTTCCCGAAAATCCACTTTTTGGAAAACAACCATTTTAAAGAAAATTCAAGTATTTATTTGAAATCTCATCTTTTTTGGTTGTAAATTATATTTTTTCTTGGAAAGTCTCCGTTTCTGGTAGAAAGTTGAAGTTTTGTTGCAAATTCGTCTTATTAGAACGAAATTTTGTCCTTTCGAATTAAAAATTCATATTTTTTGGTATTAAATTCACCTTTCTGGGTTTGACATAAACTTTTTTGTAAAAATTAAATTTTCCGGGTATAGAAAATGTAACTTTTCCCTAATAAACTGATTTAAAAGTCAAGTCATCCATTGAAAATTCAACTATTTAGTTAAAATGCAACTATTTGTTTGGAAATCCATCTCTTCTGGTTGAAAATAAACTTATTTGTTGAAAATTCAATTGGGTATTGAAAATTTAACTGTCTCTAAAAATATACGTTTCTTTGCAAAATCAACCATTTGGTTAAAAATTCAACTATTTGTATCTTTCTTGATTGAATATGAACTTTTTCAATTGGGTGTTTAGAATTCAACTGTCCTAAACAAATTCGCCCTTTTTTGCTAACTCAACCATTTGGTTGAAAATTCATCTTTCTCGACTGAAAGTCAACTTTTTTGTTGAAAATTCTCGGGTTTATAAATTAACTGCCTCGTAAGATATTTAAATTTTTTCCTGCTCGAAAATTCAACAACTGTTTGATATTTTTTTTCTTCCTTTGCTGAAAAATCATTCCTGCCTTTCAAAAAATTGTCTCATTTGGTTGAAAATTATTCTGTTTTAGAAGAAGATATAACTTTTTTGTTCAAAATTCTTCATTGTTGCAATATATCTGGTTTCAATTCAAATTTAAAATCTTCTTAGTTTGCTATATTAGCCATTACATTCCTCCTTAGGAAGTTATCTTTGTTAGTCGAAAATTCAACTGTTCCGTTAAGCAATTGGCTTTTCGAATAGAAAATTTATCCGTTTGTTATCAAAATATTCATACTTTTTGTTGGGAAAATCTATCTTTCTTGGATAAAGATGAACTTTCTTCTCTTAAGGAGTCACCATTTTTTTATTTCGTTTAAAATATAATTATTTTCTTCAAAACTCCACTATTTTGTCAAAATTTTTTTTTTTTCTATCAAAAATGGAACTCTATCATTAAACATTTGTCTTTTTGGATAGAAAATTTGTCTTTCCAGATTTATAATCTGCCATTTTTTGGGTAGGAAATCCATTTCTCGTTGTTGAAAATTCTTCTTTTGGGCTTAGAAATGAATCTGCTTTTGTTGCGAATTCTACTTCCAATTGATTATTTAGGGGGGAGAAGGGTAAAAAAGTGGCCAAAAATGTGTTACGTAATTTTATGGATGGCCTTAAACTAGATATAAATGCGACTGAGTTTATTTTTCCATTCACTAGAAGTATATTTTCATTCAAGTAGGTTAATTATATGTATCCTAGTGAAATAGTAATAATTTGAAACAACAATTTTGTTTTGTTCCATCCATGACGAATGTACCACTTCGACTGCCATAGTTAGTCCATGTAAAAAATCTTTATACTCATTAGCATTATTCACTGCATCACTGAACATTTTTATGCAATATATTTATTAAATTAGACAATAAGGGAAAAAGTTTCTAGAAACAAATTGTACAAATGTCGCAGAGTGAATGTTGCTTACGTCAATATTTCACGACCTTAATATGTTTAGTAATCTGTTAAGTTTTTTTAATTGATAATTATTGTACTATGTTGTATATTTGAAAACTTTATTGAATTTAGGTATAGGTAGACACTACTTTGAAATACGTATTGTTAAACGATTGACTGAAATTAACGCCTCAAGCCTTTTTCTAGATCTTATTGTAACGATGGAATCTCGCCTGATCGAAAATTTTATTATAGATTTTAAAGAATACTACAAAATCGTAATTCTTCCAATGGTTGAAAAAAATTGTTGTCAGCTTAAACGGACTTCCTCCTTCCTCGCATTGTATAACTGTTAGCTTTTAAAAAATAATCTTACAAATTTTTTTCGAGTATGAACATTTTGGATTGGTCTTCCGCTGTTAGTAATGTTGTTCCTTGAATGTTGATTTAATTGAGTGTTGATAATGCAAACGAGAAGAAAAAGAATGAATTTGATTATACATTTTTATTGAAGGAAATGCGTACATTATTTACAAGAAGAATATTGTTGAAAGCTTGAACTAGATTCTATTATATATTAGTTAACAAAGTACTTTACGCGCAAAATGGAATGTATATGTTCTGCGATTCAAGTTTTGTATATATATAAGGGACTGTACTTAAATTACGTGACAGCTCCTAGGGTGAAGGGGGGTCAAAAGATTCAAATACACTTTGGTACAGAAGGGGGGGGGGGGCGTTTGATTCAGGTACGTAATTTTCTTCAAATTCGGAAAACAAAGATGAATTTCAAATCCAACAGGACGAATTTCCAACAAAAAGTTTCGGCCAAAAAACATGTCTTCAAGAAAATAGTTGAATGTTCAACAAAATAATAACATTTTTCACAGAATTGTTGAATGTTTAACCAAATAAATTCCCAAACTACGGATGAATTTCCTTACAAATTGTCAAATTATCTTGCAAAAGAGATTACACTTCAATTGAGAACAGATGCAATTTCAGCCATATAATTGAATTCCCAAGTCATAAAAGCAAGTTTTTAGAAAAATAGTTGAATTCTCAAGCAAAAATTTCATTCCAAACTAAGAGAGCTGAGGATTATCTATGAAAAAGGACAATTTTCCTAAAAAAAAGGTCAGTTTCCAACGAAAAAAAAAATTTCAACAAAATAATCGGAGTTCTAACAAAATAACTCAATTTTTAATCGAAAAGCTGAATTTTTTATAAAAACTATTTGCTAAATTTCAACAAATTACATACATTTTTAAACAATAAGTTGAATTCTTATCTAGAAACTATGGGTATTCTAATAATAATGAAAGAGTTAAATTTCTAGTTTAAAGAATTACTTTTTCACCTAAAGAACAAATTTTGAACTAGTTTTTATTCTACAACGCAAACAATGCGATTCTTCAACAAAATTGTTTAGTCCTCAAACGAATGAGAATATTTTCAACCGAAAGAATGTATTCTTAACTAAAAGACTAACTTTCAACAAGAAACCTAGTTTTCAACCATATAGTTTGATTTTCTATCAAACTGTTGAATTTTTAAGCCAAAAAGACGAATTCTGAAGAAAATAGTTGAAAATTTAACTGAAACAAAATAATCTTTGACCAAACAGTTGCATTTCAAACAAAAAAGGATGAATTTATGATCAAGGAGATAACCTCCCTACTAAAAATATGATTTGCGAACAAAAAAATTATTTTTCAACCAAATAGAAGAATGTTCAACAAAAAACAAAGTTTTCAAAAAAATAATTCAATCATGAACCAAAACAAATCAATTTCCTATCGAAAAAGACAAATTTTAAATCAAATAAATTTATTGTCGACCTAATAGTTAGATTTTTATAGAAAATAAACGTATTTTTAACCAAAGAAATGAATCTTCGATCGAACAAATACAATTGTGTCAACGAAATGGCTTAATCCTGAAGCATGAAAAATTGATTGTCAACCAAACAGTTACATTTTCAATCAAAAAGAATCTTTTTTTAACAAAGAAGATCAACCTCCTGATAAAAAGACGTTTTTTCATCCAAATACATGAATTTTTGAACAAATTGACAAATTTTCTGATAGGACGATATTTTTTGAACTAGATCCGATGAAACGATCATTTCTTTACCAAAAATAAAACGAATTTTCAAAAAAATAATTAGGTCCTCAACCAAAATAGCTTGACCTGTAACTGGATAGTTGCATTTCTTACCAGAAAGGATGAATTTTCAACCAAGGAGGTGAGCTTTTTTCAGAGAAACTATTTTTCAAGAAGATAATATAATTTTCTCCAGAAAAAATCAATTTTCCGTCGAAAAATATAAATTTTTAACTAGAAATGGAACAGTTACATTTTTAGTTGAAAAAAAATAAATTCTTGAATCAGATACAAATCGAATTTCAGCAAAATAGTTAAATCCTCAACAAAATAAATGAAGTTTTGAGTGGAATGATGAATCTTCGGATAAAAAAAAAATTGTTAACATAAGACCGAACAGTTGTATTTTCAATTACAAAAAAAATTATTTTCATCGAAAAGTATTAGCTTACTGCAAAAAGACGCTGATGGAGTTGGTGGTCAGGCGGGGGCGGGGGGAGTCGTTTAGATGCCCTTTAATCCGTTACGTAATCTAAGTATAGTCCCTAAGCAGATACTGTAATGCTATGGTCCATAATTTTAGATATCAAATTATTATGCTCTTGTAAATATGGTTTACACACTAAATTTCTTTAAAACAATGTAATTTAAAAAATATAGGGGACCGAAAATCAAAAAATTAAGTGTTACGTTAGGTTGAGGACATATATTATGTTGGAACGGAATAAAATATTGTCTTCTGAATTCAAGTTCGAGGGTTTTAAAATTTGAAAAATACAGCTGTTATTATGTTGTTATTAGGCAATAAAAGAATTCTTATTCATTGCAAATTGTCTTTGAATTCAGATAAGTTTTATAAAATCATGATTTCTAACTATATGAGACTGCTTTTTGTCAACTTCTAAGCTCGGAAAGATGAATTTCCAACTAAGAAAAATTATTTTTTAACGAAAAACTTAATTTTTTCAGGGAAAAAAATCTCAACCGTTAAGTTGCATTTGAAAACGAGCAGTTCATTTTTCAAGCAAGGGAGATAAATTATTCAGAGGATAGTCGAATTTTAATTTCAAAAAGTTATTTCCAATCGAGAAAAATGAGTTTTGAACCATAAAAGATGACTTTGTCACCATAAAAGATCAATTTCCGCCGAAAAATATAATTTCGACCACTCTAACCCCAAAATCTCAACTTTGGCTTAATTCTATCGGCTATCGTGGTATAAAGTACTGTTTGATACATGTGTGAGAGGTGATTTTTAGCGAATTGATCTCATTCGCTAAATAATCACCTCTCACACATATCGGAATGTACTATTTCAACCAAATGGTTGATTTTTGAACAAAATAGTTGAATTTTGAACGGAAAAAAAAGAAAACTTTTCTGCCATTCACGATCAAATTTCAACGATGGACTTGTACTTTCAAGCTGAAATATTCAAATCTTCCAGAAGACAGTTGACTTTCTTGCTTGAAAACTTGAATTTTCTGTTAAAAAATTGGTCCGCTTTGGTTGGAAATTTATCTTTGGTGACGGAAAAGTCATCGTCTTCTATTAAAAAATTCATCTTCCTTTTTTCAGAACAACTTTTTTTTGTTGAAAATTCAACTGTCCTCAATAGTTCGTATTCTTGGCTTGAAGATTTAACTATTTGATCGTTGAGGTAACTCCGAGGTTGAATTTCTTTTGTTTCAGAAAATCCATCTTTCATTGTGTTCGAAACTTTTTTTTTTTCATGAAAATTTATTTCTCCAGGTTTTCAAGTCAACGAAGAGCAATCTCAAATAGTCAAAAGTAATGATTGTATATCATCTATTCGAATTTCTTAACAACGGCATAAAAGTTTCTTTCCCAATGCCGCATTTTTCGGAGGATGATTATAGTTGTGGATACTTATTCTAAGAACCATTGTCATCTAATAAAAACTCGACATTGTTCAAAAATAACAGAAACTTCGCTATCATTCGTTGTATTGAGTTTTATCGTCGATGCGCGAACATGCAATGGACATTTTTTCGAATTTTTCATTTTTTATAGGAGATCCGGGTACTACACTTCAATGTTTGAACCCCTCTCCATTTTTGAAGGAAAAAATATATGTTCTCCTGCTCCGTCTTAACGTATATCATGATTGTAAATAAATATATCAATACACGAGGATATCATCTTATATACATTGGATTTATTATTTACACTTACATCTTAATCAGAGTTTGCGATATATGCTTTTATGAATTTGAATGGAGTCTTATCCGTTGAAATTATATGTTGAATGCACAGAAACTATGACACTACATAACTGACATCGGTCAGAATAATAATTTAATTGTAGTTCTCATGAATATAATCGGAAGCATTGCTAATCACTCTAAAAGATTCAGCATACTTTGGGGATTCGCTTTGAAACTAACAATTAAATATAAGGCATGTAAAATCTTTAACGTCTTTGCTCCCAGACTTCCATCTTATCATATTTGATAATCATCGATTTCCTTTCATGGTTGTCCGAGGGTTCGGAATATCATTTTTGAAGTATATGTACCTAGAAGAGAAAGAGTTCTGTTAATTATTTTGTTAGAATTTTGAGAAATATATTACAATTTTTCACTATCCAATTTCTTTCAAATTTTTGACTTGTATAATTGAGTAAAAATGACCTTTTTTTAATTCGTTGAAGTTTGTTTAGAATATGCCTGACAAAGTTACAAGCATAACTCTTCGAAGAATTTTTTTCTCTAGGAATAAAGAGTAAAAGTTTCAAACAAAGTACCTATCAAATCCAATTCCTAATACATATTATGGCTGCTTTTTTTTAAACAAAGAGAAATATATGAAACGCTATATTCATTTAAAAAATAATGAAACATTGGATTTTCTCATACTTGGGTTGCTACAGAATTTTTATCCCTCAACTCCAGACATTCTCAGGGTTTAGGAAGGTGATTGAAGAAGAAATTTTGAACCTCACGCTGAGAAGTCCATTCCAGCAAAAGTTGGAACTTTTAGAGGAAGAAAAGAAAATTAGAATCGAAGTCTGATTCAAAATATTTTCAAATATAACGCAACTGTCCGGAAATTAGTCCCTACTATAGCCCCAGGAATTTCTACATACTTTATTTTATTCAAAAATATATCAGCTTTTCATTTCACGGACGCCCGTATCATAAGAAGTTATTATTCTACAATGAAAGAATTGATCGACGTCTAAAATATTTCTTTTCAATATCCTGAACTCATGAACTCAAAAAGCTCTTTTTTCGAGAAATATTGATTTTTGATAAAAAAATAGTTGGATTTAACAACAACAAAGAAACGAATTTCCACCCAAAAAGTATATGTTTTGCAAAACAATTGAATTTTCAACCAGAAAGTTAATTTTTTTAAATACATTTAAATGTTGAACTTTAAATATAAACGATCAATTTTCGACAGAAAACGGGAAGACTACATTTATTAGTTGATACCACTCATTCAGGAAATGCATATTTGATAGAAAGTTCTATTTTTTTGTTGAAAATACACATAAATAGTTGAATTTTATACTGTAAACGATCAATTTCCAACCAAAAAATTAAGAAATGAATTTCAGTTGATAACATCAATTTTAGAAATGAATATTGAAAAAAAGTCAAGCTTTCAATCAAGTAGATGAATATTCAAACGAAATAAACACAATTCACGATGAAAAATTTAATAGATAAATTTCAACTACAAACGATCAACTCTCAATCAAAAATGAATTTATTCATTTTTCCATTAAGGATTCATAATTTTAGTATGAAACTTTATCTCTTTGGTTAGAGAATTTCATTATTTTAATAATTGCATATTTTTGCTTATTTGTTAAGGGAGCATTAATGAATCACAAGGACAGTTGTTCTTCTGTTTAAATAAAGACGAAAATAAAATTATTATCAAGTTCAAAACGACATATTGTTGTAAAAACAAAGAAAATTGTTTGATCGATTATTTCAGCTGAAAATGTAACTCCATTTTTCATTGAAAACCAATATTTTTAATTGAACCTTACTTCTTTTGGTTGGAAATTAGTCTTTTTGGTTGAAATTTGATCTTTTTTGGTTAAAAATACAAGTGTTTGTTCAAAAATGTAATTTTTTAGTTGAAAATTATTATGTTTTGGTTGCAGGTGCAACCTTTCCTTTCTCAAACTACTCTTTTGTGGTTAAAATCAATTTAATAACTTGTTTTTAATTACAAAACTTTTTTGGTTGAAGATTCACAATTTCTTTTAATAGTTCAACTATTTGGTAAAATTTCGTTGAAAAATAATATTTTCGAACTAAGAAATTCAACCGTTTTCTGGAAAATTTCGTTTTAAGTTGAAATTAAAAACAGTCGGATGGAAAATTCTCAAATTCTCTTTTTTGGTTGAAAATTCAAATATTTTGTCAAAAAACTATCTTCTTTGGAAGAAATCATCTCTAAAGATTTACCTCTCTTATTGAAAATCCAATTATTTGGTTAAAAATATTCTTTATTGATACAATATAACTATTTAATTAATTATTGATACAGCAGATCAAATTTTAGTAAAAATTCTTTCTCTTTCTATCAATGAAAAAATGGAACGGAGGTTGCGGTCGAGTCCTTGCTTTGTTGCAGAAAAATAAATTTACGGGTAAGAAATTCGGCTGCTTTGTAGAAAATTCGTATCTTCCTCTTAAAATTAAACGAACCGTTGGAATATTTGACTTTCTGGTTCAAGAATAAGATATTTATTTATAAACATAACTCCATGGAGGAAATTTAACTTTTTTGTTGGAAAATCATATTTTCCAATTGAAAATTCAACTGTTTCTCTAATATCTCGTCCTTTTGGCTTTAAAATTTAAAAGTTTCTCTGAAAATTCATATAATTTGTCAAAATATCGTCTTATTTGACAATCCTCATTTTTCGTGCAAAATTTGATAATTTGGTGTGAAAACTATCTGTTGTTAAAAATTAATTTCTTCAAGATTTACCCCTTTGTTGAAAATTTAATTCTGCTGTAAACTAACTTTCTTCGTAGGAATCGTCTGTTTGTCATGAAAATTCAAGAACTTTTTATACAACTTAACTATTTGGTCAAAAATATGACTATTAGATTGAAAATTCAATTTATAGAACTTTCGCTCCATTTCCTTGCTGCCAGTGAAACAAATCGATTTTGATTTAATATTCTAAATTCCGTTAAATACAGAGATAGCAGACCAAAGTTCATTAATAAACCATAATTTCCTATTAATTACAAAATGTTTCTGATAGAAGCATAATCTTCTTCGTTTGAAAATTCGACCATTTGCTTGAAAATCCATCTTTGCAAATGCAACGGTTTTCGCTTTTTGGTTGAAAAGTCAAGAATTTCGTGGGAAATTAAACTATTTGGTTAAGATTCAAACTTTTTTTTTCAACTTTACTAATGGAACTTCCATTTCATTTCCTTACTGCCAGTTGAACAAAACAATTTTGATCCCATTATAAACTTAAATTAAGATATGATCTAATTTCCTCCATATTCAGAGATATAAAATTAGAGTTAGGTGAAGAATAATTTTCTTCGGTCAAAAACAAACTCTTTTCAATTGGAGTATGATCATTTTTGTTTGGGAATTAAACCACGTGGTCGCAATTTCTTCCTTGTAGGTTAAAATTCAATTATTTGGTTAAAAATTCAGCTATTAGGTTGAAAATTTGTCTCTTTCTTGAATGTTCAACCGCATTCTTAAAAATTTACCTTCCTGGCCTCCAAATGCAATTTTTTTCTCTTTGGTTGGAAATTTCAGAACATTGTAAGAAATGGAACTATGATAGGGTAGAAGTTTAAATATTTGTTTGAAAATTCAACTCATGAAACTCTCGTTTCATTTCCTTACTGTCAGCCAAATCAAATAGTTTTTACAATTGTTAACGCAACTATTAATAACAAAGTCCAACAAAAGTTTCGGTCAAGTCCCTACTTTTTGTAGCAAATTCGTTTTCGAGGCTTTCAATTCTATTATTCTGATTTCGTTGAAAATTTGAGTTATAAATTCCAAATTTCCAAACTTTTGAAGTAAAATTTTCTAGCGAAAACTTTCCACGGCACATTGCTACTGACTCTTGTACAAGAACCATAGACTTTCCCGATAAGGTAAAGGGCCATATTATGGAACAACTTGTGGATAGGAGTTGTATATTTTACATTATTCAAAAAGAAGGAGAGTTGAAATATGTAACTTTTCCAAGTTAATTGTTACCTGATCTCTGCTGAGGCGGAAATAATTATCACCAAGTGAATTATATTTGAAACATTTAGGTTAAAATTTTTTGTTTCAGTTAATAATTTATGTATTCATAGTATCGAAAATTGTTTCATATTATTACTGAGTAATAATACAGTTAAACTCAAAAATTATACAAACTAACAAGCAATACATAAACATTCACTTACAAAATATGTATGACAAGAACAGTTTCAAAACTTTGGATTAATAATTAGAACGTAGAAACAAGATTTAATTCAAATTAAATTTACAATTCAACTATGTATTTCGTTTCTTCTTTGATCCTTGGTTGTATTGCTTTCATTTTATCTTGGAGTTTTTTCCGTTCATCAGCTAACAGTTTCTTCTCTTCTAGTAATTGTTTTCTTTTTGTCAAGAGATTTTGAAGAAGAGAAGAGATTTAGAAGCGACCAAGACATTCGAATCAAATATTAATTCATCACCGACGATATGTTTTAAAATATCAGCTGAATTTAGTAACTCTTTGATTTATTTATATTTATTATATATTATTATATATTTAATTAGGTTTATTTATTTATTTAACACCTCTTAATTAGAACTATCATTGCTAAGATTCATTTGATCATTAATTCTATCATTTGAAGCAGAGGCTTGATTATTAATCAAATTATTTTTGGACTGTTCTTGTCTTTTCCTATCAATATTTAACTGCAACAACGTCACTTCTTTGACAGTTGGTTTATTTTTTTCATGGAAACCTATGTATACCAAATTATAAAAATTGTACTAAACAATCTTCAAAAGAAAGATATCGATATTAACATCTACTAACAAAAAAAAAACCAGCAAAAAAATTTGGAAAACGGTTAACCCCAAAAGAATTCATTAATTCAACAAAATAATTATCTCTAAAAATGTTAAATGTATATCATGAAAATTTTGATTATAATAAAGTGTTACTAATTTTTTACCAGGTACAAGATTGTCATTTGTAAATCCTTAGGCCATGTCTGATTTTTCTTCTTTCATATTATGAAAAAACAAACTGTAAAACTAGTGGAAAATCTTCTTTTTTGACTCGGGTAACATTTTTAGATTATTGATTTAATTCATAAAACACAATATTTATTATGTAGCTTACAAATTTTCAAGGTTAGTTTTTTATTTATATGAAATTTTCAAATCTATGTACTTACTCAAATTGTAATTTATGGAAAATGACATTGTATGAACCTTTATGTTACTTTTTATGAATAATTAACAATTATTGACAAGGAATTATATGATTATTAGGCTCCCATGTTGCTGTTTCATAATTACAGACCACATGAAAAAATGAATGTTCAATGAATGTAAATTCGTTATCAGTAGGTAGATAATAAGTCAAGTTTTTGATTAACATGTTTCAACTATCTTTCAATCAAATATATATATATATATAGCTCAAAAAGTTAAAACAATAGTAATAACACACGTCACTGTTTTACTCCAAAAGACAGTTTTTTTTTAAGCAACCTGACACGGTCATTTAATCTATTTTTTTCTCTCTGTATTTTAGGGTAATTACAGGAATAAATTCATCTAATCGATAAATTAGTTTTAAAAAATCATAAGTGAAACATTATGAATACTGAATAAGTTAAAAATTATTTGTGGTTTAGAATATTATCATGATTCATAAACTAGGACAATGTTCCATAATATGGACACTTACCTTACGCCACAATAAAAAACGTTATTAGAAAAAATGAAATGAGATTAATAAAAATCTTACCTAAGCTACACTCGTAGGTACATCATCATCGAGATCCTCATCCTTACTTTGCTCATGTAGCAAAACATACTCTCTGGAACTGAATCCAAATTTAATAACATCACGTTCAAGCAGCTCATGGTACCTCCTACCTTCCAATTTGACTCCATTCACAAAAGTCCCATTAGCCGAATCCAAATCAATCAAATAAGGTCGTACACGTTGACCTCGCGAACCATTTTCTCTCGTATAAGGAACCAAACGGAACTGGAAAGCGGCGTGTTGTTTAGAACACGAAGGATGATCAATAGGAAGATCGGCAACTTTGCGATCTCTGCCAATCAAATAACCAGACTGGCGAGAAATATGGAGCGTAGGCAAATTCTTTTCTCCCTTAAATTGATACAACCGCCACCTCCTCTTCGGTTTCCTGGCATCCTCAGGTTCCGAATATTTAACAACAACCCCATTTACAGTATTAGTGTCTTCAGTCAGTTTACCTGATAATCCAAAATTCGGCTTTTCTTTCTCCTGGGGATTCGGTTTAACTTCATTTTTTACACTCGGTCTTCCCCAATCTGGCGAGGGTTCTTTCTTAACTTTCGCTTGCTCAAAACTGCTTTTATTTTGTCTCCTATCACGACCTTCTCGTCTGTTTTGATGATTTTGGTTGCTTTCTTCCCTTCCCCTCCTGGGGGCACTTTCTTCTTCTCTGTGGCGTACAGGAGAATCCGCTCTTCTCGGGGGTGTATTTTCTAGTCTCCGTTTTCTTTGCTGGCGGTTATTGTCTCTGTGGAATTGATTTCGTCGTTCGTTCTTCTCTGAGTTGGATTTACGATGACTGTCATTGTCTCTTTGAGAACCTCGTCGTTTGTCTCCACCATGTCCCTTTCTTCTTTTTCGTGATCCCTTGTCATTTCTACTCTCGTCGTCACTGCTTGAGAAGCTGCTACTTGATGCCATTCTTATACACTTTCAATCAGTTTCGTAACAGTATTTGGTGTAAGTTATTGGGAAAATCGAAGAAATAAATCCAATAATAACCTCTCTGTTTACACAACACCACCACACGATAGGCTTAGTAGAATGAAGATAGGTCTCGTCAATCTCGAAAGTCGATTATCGATATTTTGTGGCGGTAACTACAATCTCTATTTGAATTGAAATGTAAACAGAACGTATTTTTGAAATTTCGGAAATAGGAGAAAGAAAGATAATTTCCTACCTTCAAGTAAATTTAACATAAATAGAAGGGAAACTTTTTTTATCTTCTATTTTAGAACAAATCAGACAAATCTGCTGTGTAAATAGCCCTAATCTCTGAAACAGAAAACACTGTGAACAGCGTGAACGTCGTTAAGGACATAAAATGACGTGCACGCATCCTAACCTCAAAAAAATATAAACAAACAAACCAAACCCTGCATCGTTCATACGTTCTAGAGTGTTTTTATCAGGTTTTTATATTCGTATTCGAATGAATTTAACAAAGAATAAATGAAACAATGAGTAATTTACCAACAGAATCAAAAGATTGTTCAGAAATGGTGAAAATAGAAGACAGTGGTGGATCAAGTGTAATGTTTTCTCACACGGAATTGGTGAAACTCACTAGGGAAGCTATTAGTAAAATAATAGAAAGTGATCCACTTTTTGGAGAATTGCCTCCAGATGCAACTCTTGAGGAAATAAAAGCACAAGCTGCTGTTGTTCAAGGACAAGCAATAACTATATATTTGAACCGAGGAGATTTGCCGTCAATCGCAGTTGTGGTATGTTTTTATTGAAAATCATTCATCACAGATCACCTATTTTGAAACTTGTCACATCTATTCCGTAAATTTGTCAATTTTGCATCTTTCTCCACTTTGAAAACAAAAACTTCCTTTCGAATTTGTCTTGCAGTTAATTCTTCTGAGCTGAAATGAGATTCAATTTTGTTTTTAAAAAAAGGATTTCTCTCTTCGTCCCCTGCTTATAAGAAACTTTCCCTTCTTGTTTTTCGATTCAACTACGAACTGAATGAGTAGAATCCTAGAACCAATGAGAAAATGTAACTATTTTCCGTTAAAAGTTCATTCTTTAATTCTTTATAATTGGAGAGTCAAGTATAATATTTTTGATTGAGAGAATTAAGCACAAGGATGAATTTTCAACCAAACCGTGAATTTCCAACAAACAAAAATAAATTATCAACCAAACAGATGTACTTATGATCAAAAAGCTAAAATTCTGAACGAAAAGGACGAATTGTCGCAAATTAATAGAATATTTGTCCAAATAGTTGATTCCCAACCTACGAAGATGAATTCTATGATGAATTCCTGAACATAAAATATTATTGCAACCAAAAATAAGTAAATTTTCAAGCCTTGAAGATTAATTTCGTAGAAGACTGTTGATTCTCTAATAAAAAAGGATAACTTTCAACATAATCGTTCGATTTCCAACCGACAAAGATGAAGTTTCAACTTTTTTGAAATATTAAAACAAAAATTCATTTTTAGCCAAATAGTGAAATGTCGATTGTCAACTTTTGAGCGGAAGGAACGAATATTTGGCAAAACAATTGAACTTTCAACCAAATATTCGATTTCTGACGTACAAGGATAAATTTGTAGTCGATTGGTCGAACTCTTAAACAACAACCTTAACTCTAACTAAAAACGATTAAATTTTGAACTAAATAGTAAAAAAGACGAATTTTTCAAACACAGTTGAATTTCTAATTACAAAGGACGTATTTTCTATCCAAAAAGACGAATTTTCAAAAAAACAGTCAAATTTTTGATGATAAAAAGATGACTTTTTAACAGGACAGTTGAATTTTTCAATAAAATAAGTTAATTTTCAGCATAATAGTTGAATTTCCATCTCAAATTATGAATCTTCAAAAACAAAATAGATTTTTGTCAAAGAATTTTTACTTTTAATCAAGCAGTTGAATTTCCAGTAAAAAAAGATTAATTGAAAACAAATATTATAATAGTTTGTATTCCAAAGATAAAAATATTTGAATTTAAACTGAAAAACAGTCCAATTGGACCAAAAAACATGAAATCTCAACAAAGACTTTAATAGTTGTGCCAAAGAAAAAAGTTTCTACTAAAATAATAGAATTATCAACACAAAAAGACCAACCAGTTGAATGGTTAGGCCAAAAATATGAATTTCGAACCAAGAATTCAATTTTCAACCGAATAGTTCAATGTCGATTAAAAAGAATGAATGGCTTAAGAAATATGGAATAGTTCAATTTTCAAATTGTCAAATTATCCTGAACCACTAGACTTTTGAATTATGAGGAAATAACTTACAACAGAAAAGAGTTTGATTTCTCTATTAGATTCTATTCATTAAACAAAAAATGAGTTGGTTTTCTTGAACTAGAGGAAAAAAAAGTTCTTAAAAAAGTTGGAATAGAGGAAAGGGTCTTAAGACTGAACATTTTCTCCATTCACCTATTTTTCACCTGTAAAGAAAATGTACCATTTCCACCTTTTTTCATTCCAATAGGTATAATGATGACTGGAAACAATCGATACGCATAAAAGTTATAAAAAAATTGAAGTTTCTTGTATTTTCAGGTACAACCGCACAATACGACTGTTCTTGATTTGAAGAAAGCTGTAAAAAGACACACGAATTTATCTCTAAGGAGGGAAAATATCAAGAAAAAAATCGGTTGGAAACACGTTTGGAAGAGGTACTGCTTGAGTTTCAACGAAACTCAACTCACAAATGATAACGAAAATATAAAAGCCTACGGCTTACATAATAAGGCCGAAATTCATTATGTTAAAAGAAGAAGGGAAAAACACAAAATATAATAATTATAGGTAACATATTCATTTACTCTACGAATAAACGCATATACGAATTTGTTAACAGATTAAAAAGATTTAAAAATTCTGAAATTGTTGTTACTTATTGAATCACTAAGGTATCAATTTCACATAGTTACTTAGAATTAATAGTTATATTATATAGAATTATATTATTATTATTATAGAATTATAGGTAATTAGAATTAATAGCTACTTTTAGAATTATATCATTCATGAAATATTTCAATCAAATATTTTTTTATTTCAGAGATTCAATTTCTCCACTCTTCAACCAAAAATCGGACAATTTCAAAATATTAGATGCGTTAGAATTTTTTTACATCAAATATTTGTGATTAGAACCAAAAAATAAGATCCATTTATCATTTGAAAGTTGGCTGGGAAATAATCATTTTTTATTTTGAAAAAAATTATCATTTGCTTCAAAATTTAATTAATTTGATGAAAAGTTCAACTATTTGGTGAAAAATTAATCTTTTTGGTGACAATTCATATTTTCAAGGTAAAAAATCGCTTTTTGGCTTGAATATTCAACTTTTTGATTGCAAATTATTCTGTTTTGGTTGAAAACTCAACTATTTCGTTGAAAGTTCGTTTTTGTGTCCATTCGCTTTCCAGCCTAAAATTCAACAATTTGATGATCATTTTTTTTCCTTGAGGGAGCATCCATAAATTACGTAACGCAATTTTCCGGCAATTTTAGACCCCTCCCACCCCCTATGTAACGCTTGTTCTCCATTTTCCCTGTAGTTTTTCGTCATTGCGTAACACTAGGCTAGACCCCCTCCCGCCCCTCAGATGTGTTACGTAATTTATGGATGCTCCCTGACTAGATAATCTTTTCCGGTGGTAAATTCAAATTATTTATTGGAAATTCTTGTTTGTAACTTGAAATTGATCTTTTATTGTAGAAATTTCATTTATTTCTAATTGAAACTGCAACTTATTAGTGAAATAATAATCTGTTTTGGTTGAGAATTCAACTATTTTTTTGAAAATTCATTTCTTTTTGGCAGAAATGGATTCCTTTTGAAAGTCAACTACGCGGTTGAATGTTGAACTATTTATTAAAAATTAATTTGCTTCTGTTCAGTTAGAGATTCATTATTTTATAAACTGATGTTACTGATTTTCGGTTCTTTCTGGTACTTTTTGAAAACTGAAATCCATCTTAGGCGGTAGAAATCTGATCCTTTTTGGTTGACAATGCAACCTCATTGGTTAAAAAATATTCTGATGAGGATGAGAAATCAACTGTTTTATGAAGATTCAACTCCCTAGTACACATTTATTCTTTTGATATTGAAAAGAAAACTGCGTACTTGTTCAAAAGTTGAACCGCTTAGTTCAAAAAATTTTCTTCTAATATTTTAATTTGAACATCAAAACTTACGAAACGAAAAAATTGAAACTTCAGTGTTCTCCATAACAATTCAGAATGCTGGAATTATAACCATTCCAATTTTTTTAAATTATTCCTCTTATTGAGGTATAAATATATCAGGCATTTCAGTTTTTACATTTTTTTTCTAAACTACGTAATTTCGAACTTTTTAATTCTGAATCGTAATTTTCAACACTCTATTTTATAATTATTAATAATTATTATTGAAATTTTTTAATCGAATATTTTCTGATTCTAAATGTTTTAATTTTTTTTAATCTTCAACTA
>WSXT02183138.1:0-20884 GCA_011762715.2 Neuroterus valhalla | reverse complement strand
TTGTGCTTCAAGGTTTAGAAAGAAAAACCCCTGATCTTTATTTTGAGACAAAAAAAAATGGTCGAAATCGAAAAAAAGTCCAAAATATTTTTGATTAGATAATGATAAGGGGAAGTTCAGATCGTTCATCTCAGTTGTTTCATCGTCAGCAGCTCTGATATGCTTATGTGATAGCGATGTGTTATCAATCAGAGATTTTGATATCACTTCTCACAGAGCTATACACGCGAAACTTGAATAAACAAGTATATTACAAGCAGAAGCGATAATTGACAATTCTTTGCACCTAATCAAAGTATAGTTATAGCGAGAGCAAGAGTATTTCATTCAATAGATCAGATTAGATTTTTCACTCCATGTAGAGTGTACTCCCTTTTCGGATTATTATATATCTATGTTCCTCATTTCCACAAGAGATCGTCAAACATTAAATCCCCCAACTCAAACGCCGTTCCGAAATCAGTAATTACCCCAACTATTATTATAAGCCTCCAAGCAATGCCTGAAGTACTAAATCCTGCGGGATTTTCGATTACTAAAGCTTCTGCCATCTGTAGTAGGATTATAATTTAAAACACTTGCATTCTTCATAACATTTGGTCAGAAGAGTGGAAATTTGCAGCAAAAAAAATTTCCGAGCAGTCGATACCGACAGGTGAGTTTGGCTGTGTACATTTGATAACACCGAATGCCCACAAATTCATCCCCGGCGTCGAACACGCCCAAGCAAGAATCTCGAACGGTTACTCATCCGAGCGCTTACCGCGCCCTCCGACACTTGACACCCGAAATAACGCCGAGTCGAGAACCACCAGCTACCTCTCGCCGTCGGTTTTGGGCATTTTATATTGAGCAGGGTTAGCCTTCCCGCCTGTGGGTCATGACAAACTTTTCTATGTTTGCAGTGGTTCATATTCCAGCACATAATGATAAATGAATATCATATCTATGAATTTATGGATTTAACTTCATTCAGAATAATTTTTAATAATATACTCAAGCTGAATGTATTTAACAATAAACCTATCTAGCTATAACATTGCGACGCTCGTGGTATTTTTGAATTCTCATTCTGAATGAGAAGGTATTGGTTTTATACCAGAAAAAAACGGGTTTTTCGAAGGTGTCTGTCTGTTTGTGTGTGTCTATCCGTCTTTCTGTCATCTGTAGACTCGATAACTTCCAAAAGGATGATCATATTGGATTGCGCTTTGGCACACTTTTCTCAGGCTGGAGAAGAGAGGACGAGCCTGTAAACCAGCCATTTTTGACCAATGGTTCTGGTTTTATCAATCGAAATAACTTTTCGAAAAATAAAAAATGCACATTACCGGTCAAACTATGCAGGGTGCAAAAAGTTTTAAGAATAAAAATTATTAATTTTGAAAAATTTACAAATTCCATTGATACCAGTTTTCTCATGAGATGCATGGTTTTTGTTTCAATCGTGGAAAATGTTACCAAAAATGAAGAATTTCATTTTTGAGAAAAACTATGCGATAGAAAAAAATGAAAAGTACAAAAATTGTTAAGCCTGAAAAGATCTACAAATTCACTAGTAACTATTTTTCGATAAAACCAATAGTTTTCGTTTTCTTCACGATAACGCACTTACAAAAATTAAAAAATACCATTTTCCATCCAAACAATAAGGAACAAGAAGAAATAATGAACAAGAAAATTCGTTCATCTTGAAAAGGCCTTCATATAATAACTATTTTTCAATAAGACGTATGTTTTCAGTTTTAATCGTGACAACGCGTTTTGAACAATAAAAATTCAATTTGCTAGACAAACTATGCGAGATGTAAAGATCGGTGGCGAGTATTTTGATGAGGATGTCTTTAAGAACAATGGAGCCTCAAGTAAAATGAATTTTGAAAAAATTTTTATAAAAAATCATTAAATATGCAGAGCGCGAGATCCGCATGACGCGCGCCGCAGGCGCGTTAAACTAGCGAGCGAATCGAATTTCCACATAAAAAATTTTATTAATGAATACATTTCTCATCCAGAATAAGAAATGAGAAATTTACATCGATCCCATGTTTGAAGAGAATATCAAAGTTTATCCAGGGTTCACTGTCTTATTTCATCCAGAAATGTACAAAATGAAGAACTTTGAAAAATGCAGTAGCTCGTTTCCATATGTTGCGAAATTGGATCCAGCAACGTGGCACTCAATGAATAAAATTTGTAATCAGAAATTCAATATTGTTCTTGGAGCAGGTTCTATTGTCCACATTTTAGGAATATTTCATATTTTCCAGTAATATTTCGATTAATATCATATTGCATTATGTTGTGTACATTTACCTTCAAATTTTAGTAGATCCATGCAAGCAAAAAATAGAATGACGCCTCTCATTGTTTCCAGATACGAGTAGTCACCACGATGAAGAAAACAAAGCCACATTTTGAAGAATTTTGTGAGAGGCATGAGATTTATAGAACAGAATTTTCGATATCTCCTCGATTTATCATCCACTTCACCTTGAGGAAGTGAGAGTTTGTATGTACAGTAAGGTTTAATTCTTATAGCACATACAAGGAGGCGTAGGTGCGAGGTACATGTAATAATAATAAGCGAAAGAAAATTTTTCTGTACTGAGTGATATGATAGATATTAATTGGACCCTACTTTCTCTTGTTCTAATGACATTTAAAGTTTGAATATATTTCCCTCGTAATAATTCCTTTTCTTATTTCAATGCTTTTTTATATTCATTTTTTCGTGATAAATTCTAACGTTGATACAGTTTAGGTGTTCGGAATAAGTTGAGAGGAGAGCCGATTTCATTTCTTTTTTCATTCATAGGAAATTTACGACAAAAGGATTTGTAAACAGTTTGTTCAGGGCAAAAACTGTTGAATTCGCATTATATTTATTTTCATAACTTATAAATGTAGCTATTGGGAACAAAAATAAATATTGGGATGACGATTAATCTATTCCATGGTGCATAAAATATATGCTGTTTTTAATGAGAAACGCAAGGGACTAGCCGTATGCGAGATACCGTTCGGGGTTGGTGTGACTGGCGGTCGCAATCTCGCACTGTACTTCCAGTCTACCAACATCTCACGATCTACGACAATTTTCTTGTCGCTTTTCTCTTCTTTCACTCTACCCATTATCTCATACCTTATATCATAATAGATTAATATTAGAAAAATGATAAATCCGTTCCATGGTGCTGAAATGTATGCTGTTTTTTAAGAAGAACCACGCGGGACTAGCCGTTCGCGAGATACCGTTCGGGCTTAGTGCGACTTATGGTCCGCAGACACGGTGTGGCGCTGCCCTCGCACTCTAGAAAAATTTCAAGAGGTAGGCCAATTCTTTAGTCGCTTATCTCCTTTCAACCCTACCTATCCTCTTTTTCCTACTTCGATAATAAATGAATATTTAACAGCGGTAAATATATTCCATGGTGCTAAAATTTATGCTGTTATTTTTTTATAAGAATCGCGAAGGACTAGCCGTTTGCGAGATACCGTTCGGGGTTGGTGCAACTGACGGTCATATATAAAATCTTCGTATCTTCGCAATATCGAAGATATGTAACTTGACTTATCAAGGTAGAAATTAGAATGGTTCTCGAGCCAAGTTTAAGCCCATTGAAATTCACCTGCAATAGTTGTGAATATTCCTATTCTCGAAAATTTCAGAGTGCTATGCGCAAGTGAATTGATTTTTTCATAACACGTGCAACGAAAATTCGACTTTCGCCGCCTCTTGAGCGATGCGAATATGACGGATTACTACCAAGATTTCTATTCGCCACTAGAACGAATAGAAATTAGCTGAAGCGGCGAAAGTGAATCAGCTGTCACATGTTGTCAACCATAACCCTAAAACTCTTATTTTTCTTATTTCGCTACCACTCAAGGGTCGTTGAAAGTCGAGTTTTCAATGCAATTGTTATGAAAAATATCGTACATGGTGAGTGGCGAATGGCGGAGATCACTGCCTTGTGTGGTGCTTTCCCTTGCTTCGCTCGGGACAGCAACTCCACACTCGTCAGTAATCTGCGCCATTCGCCACTTGCCATGTAATGTACTAGTCTCACCCAAACATAATTTGACGCAAGTTGCCACATTTTAATTTATCTAATTTTGGGTCTTCTTCAGGTCTCTTTGAAGATGATTTGGACAAAATTCTGAATCCTTCCCTGTAAATTCTGTTTCACGCTGAAGAGAGACTTTCAGATTTGGAGGAAGGGGAATAACATGATGGAATTATTATTCTCCAATAGAAGGACTGACGCAGTTCTATAACATCTCTTCCCAAGATGATTAGCTCATGAACTTGCAATTTTTCCTAATTTGACGAGTGCAAAGTTTTCATAGGGTTTGATCGGTAAATGCTCTGATAAATAAGTTTTTTCTTACCTAAAGTTTCATTTTATTCGGAATACCTTCTAGGAAATAATTTCAATTAAAATTCCTCATAATTTTCAGAGTCTTATTACATCTTGAGAATAGCAATTCTCGGGGACCAGAAATATAAACAGCAAGTGTGCAAATGAAATATCAGTTTCATCACATCTTTTCCGTCGAATGACAAGGAAAATAGTTCACATTTCCCTTTCGCTTTGAAAAAATTAATTTTGTAGACAAGCAGTTCAGAACCATCATTCTATCGGTGACTGATATGAAACTCATGCAGTCAAAAAACATTGCATATGAATGAGAAAATCTATAGATTGTAAATCCAGTCATCCCTAGTTTTTTTGTGACGTATCACTTAATACTTAAATTGGTTGTAGATCGGCAAAAGACGAGACACATCTGAACGAAGTATAGCTTCGTTTCCAAACTTCCGTATTTTTATTGCTTGATTTATGCAGAGAGAATATTTTTCTTTTTCCTTACCTGTATTCTCTTGGTTCTCAGGTCGCATCGTTAAAAATATTTCTTTCGATAGAACTTGTTCGGAATCCGATACATAGTTTCACGCTTTAGTGATTCACGATTGATGTACGCTCGATATACTTTTTTTATACGTTGCGAGCGGTTTAATTGCCGCCTCACATATAGCGGAGTACGTTGCAGCGATGCGTTGTAATTCATTTCTAGGCGCCAGCTAGGCCCGGAGAATCATAACACAAAAGAAATTTTATTTTAACCCAGCAATTATTTTTTTATTTTTATTTTATATCCATATCTAACTTTGAATTATTTACTTATCATTTTTTATTATCATCATTCAACTTTTCATTAAAATCTGGAAGAGAGAAAAGAGGATAGGGAATCTCAGGGGTGGTTCTTTAAATCACCAACGACCGTTTTATAACTTTCTTCCACTTACGTTAACGAAAATGAACAATTTATCTCTGCGTGATTTTATTACAGTATAAAAAAAAGGAAATACAGCGGCAAAGTCTTTTCGGAAGTTCAATTCACAAGGAAAATCTTGGAGATCCGCAGTTACCTAAATCAACGAAAAAAGAAGTCTCAGAAGCGACCATGCAGTCGAATCGGGGTACACGCCAGCGGATCTCAAGACATCAAGTGGGTAAGAAGGGAGTCGTATCGGACACCCTCACCTCCGGTTCCGCCGCCAAGCAACAAGAAGATGTTCGACGAGGTGAAGTGGATGAGGATCACGGGCTACAGCAAATTATCGCGAGGAGGATGGCTCAAGATGGGCGCCTCAAAACAACGGGCATATCAGGGTCCGACGCACAAGACTTGCTGGGCTTGTAAGCAGGTCAAACACCTGCGCTTGTGAACCACTCCTTATTCTGAACTTTATTTGACCCTGCGTTTTATACCGGATCACCCGAACGAGATACGAAATGAACTCAACCAGAAAAGCCGTGTTCCTGCCGAGTTAAAGGTAAGTGATCTTACAAGTCACGTAATGGGTAAATTAACACTCTGGGTGTGATACCCTGTTTATTTCCTTCTGCTCTGATCCTGATCTGAATAATGCGGGATGCTTCCTCTATTCTTCTGCTATCTTCCGCCTAATCACCCTAAACCAGATATATTACCCCACATTGTCTTAGATGAACGTGGGTAGCAGCTCAAGATTATATATTTGTTTCATTTTATCGCTTATATTTAGATCGTAGAGTGCTCTCGGGGAGGGCAGACAAGGCTTGAGGTCTTACAGGAACGGTCGCCTTGTATGCGTTGCCTGCCGTGGTATGGGAAGAAAGCCCTGTGCCTCTTTTAAGCATGGGGAAGTTGTGACAGGGTATATTTTGTGCCCTTTCACTTCATGTCGTCCTTTTAAGAAATTTTAGAATGGGGTTTGCTTCACAGAAGGCTCTAGAATACCAGAAGCGGAAGTCTTACCTCGGACTCAGGAGCACTCTTTTAAAATATTCATTATTTCTGGAATCCATTTTGTCTATTATGTATTCCATGTATATCGCCGCCAACTGTGAAAACTATGAGGTTAAAACCAACACTACATTCGCCAAGGATCGCCAGGATCATATAAAACCCGCGGCCTGTTCTTACGTGTGAATCGACCACGTAGTCACATTTGAAATCCTTCTCATTATTGTAAATTACGTAGATCTCGACTTAAATTTTGTATCACGCTTCATCCTGAGACGAGTGTCCTGTTAACCTCAAAAATAAATTGTCGAACTTACCGAATTTCTTTCATTACCTGAATGTTCGTTGAAGATTTGAAGAGCCTCCGCTGAGATTCCCTATTCCCTTCTTTTTCTCTTCCTTTTCAGATTTAAGGTTAGGTCCAACGTCAAACAAAAATAAAGATTTGCCGGATATTAAATTTTCTTTCTCGTTCTGATTTTATGGGCATGGCTGGCGCCCAAAATAAATTCATAAGACATCACTGCAATAAGCTTTCGCAATAAGTGCAAAGATTTGACCAATCGTGAAGCATTGCGAACGATACAGAGATTTACGGAGAGATACGCATGAAGGTCTGTCGGCAGGATTCCGTTTTAATCTTCTCGGAGATGCCATTTAAAGAAGCGATTTGCCCAATCGTTGTCTCAGAAAACCAGCCAGAAAGACCAAATCTCCGTTTCTCCTGTCACGAGATTCTATTTATGACGTCAAATGCTCCTCCAGTAACCTGACATTGGAAACCAGAGTCTTGCAGGGAACGGTTTAGTGCAGAATGTAGACCCAATTGCGTCTACTGAAAAGGCTCCCGCCATTTCCGAATAGTCATTTCAAAAGCTCTAGGGGTCGCAAAAGGTGTGTGAATTGTGACGTTACGCCTTATCCGTATAGATTGAAGTAAGCAGGTGGTAAACAGCCAAAAGTACCAGAGATCAGCATAGGGTAACGGACCGTGACGTCAGGCTTCATTCTGTTGATTCACAGTGGTCTGAAACAGCAGAAAACTTGCCAAAATTAGAATCGCTCATAGAATGACTCCAAAATGTATCCCTTGTAGTTTTTGAGGTCGGAGAATCTAAATCTGCAGTCGAAATTTCAAAAAACAAGATGGCGGATTCCAACTGGCGGATCGGTTCTCTAAAAAGTCACACGACACTCGCGGAAATTTGCAAGCAGGGGTTTTTGAGGTTGAAGAGTTCGAATCTGCAGTCGAAATTTTAGAAAACAAGATAGCGGAGTCAAAATGGCGGACTGGTTTGCAAAAAAGTCACACGAAACTCGCGAAAATTTGCACTCAGGGGTTTTGACGACGAGGAATTTAAATCTGCATTCAAAATTTCAAAAACAAAATGACTTATGAATCGAATTTGAAAGTTATATGCAGGATTCGACACATACGACACTGTACGACAGCTACCAACAATGACGAAAGTATGCATCGTGTACAAAAAACAATCTAGTTTTTTCGATTTGAAACCACAGATTCGAATTTATCGACGTCAAAAACCCCTGAGTACAAATTTATGCGAGTGCCGTGTGACTTTTTTGAAACCCAGTCCGCCATTTTGACTCCGCCATCTTGTTTTTTGAAATTTCGACTGCAGATTCGAATTCCTTGACCGCAAAAACCCCCGAATACAAACTTTCCCGAGTGTTATGTGACTTTTTTTTAAACCGGTCCGCCATTTCGACCCCGCCATCTTATTTCTTGAAATTTTGACCACAGATTCGAATTTCTCGACCTTGAACACCCCCATATGTTTATAGTTGTGTAAGAACTAATTCGATGTTTGGCCTGGTTTGGTGCCGGCAACACGCAAAAAAGCTGGCTGGCATGCCACGTCATGAATTCTTTAAGGTCACCCTTGATATATGACACAGAATGAACGAGAAATTCAATTCGAACACCCGGTTTAACGTTTCGCGTTGATACATGTCGCTCTAACCACTCGACCGTGTTTGATTGGTTAAAGTATGTGTAATGCGGGGGAAAGTTCCTACGGGGAGCGTAAACGTGCGCGCAAACACGCTCACGAAAAAATTTCATTGTTCTGCGGGGGATACGCATACTCATCACCAAGTTATAAAATGTCCATTACAGGTGAACCAAGTTAAACTGAAAGTGTAGGGGACTTTTTCGGCGTTCGTTGTACTTCTTCACACGTTTCGGAGAAAATTTTTTCAAGGCCTCACATGTAGCACATTGTGTATTTTCAATTCTGAAATAACATTGAAAAGTCTTTCAACAAACCTGCAGCTGCATTTTCTACGTTGCGCGCACAAATTGCAGTCTTAAGGAAACTTTAACAGCGTTTGGAATGTGGTGTTTATTTTGACATTCCGGAGCACACTTTTCACGACCACTCGAGCAGCTGACTTTGGAGCGTTCTCTACATCCATATGGGTAAAGAAGCGCTCTATCTTTTCCACGTTAAGGTGCACACACACATTCTAAATGAATGGGTATCATCGGATTGGGATGAAAAAATCTTCGATTTTCGAATTTTGGCCAGCTTTTTTGCCAATTCAGACCGCTGTGCGATTTTGAAAGGCAGGCGAAATGGCGACGCTGCAAAAGAGTCTGATTGGACGGAAGGTTAGTGGCGTGCCCTTGACTAGGACTGCGTCTGGTAACCATGGGAAGGGGTTGGTATCATCAGAAGGCAACGGGTGCTCTACGTCCACGGAGGCATCTTTCAAATTCATGAACGTGTCGGGATTAAGAGACGACAGGCCTGGGCAAATCTAATCCGAAAGATCCATGGCGAATGTTGTTGTTGACGTAGTTCGAAATTGACAGATGGCAATGAAGTACATGTAACAGATATATAATACAGATTTAATATTTAATGTGATAATATCCGGTGAGTGCTCCTGAGTCGTGGTAAGACTTTCGCTTTTGGGTTTCGAGATTTTTTTTGTTTGAATTTGTCCACCATAACCCTTTATAAAAGACTGAAGCGACGTCCTGAAGTGACAGGGATGCAAAAATTTACCCTGTTACAACGTTTCATTTCATTATGGCCAGTGGATTCAAGGTAATTGGTGTTTCACCTATATTTTCTTATGCTCAGGTTTTGCAGACACATTCTGGGTCAAAAGATAGCGTGTTGCCCACGCAACTTTAGTACTCTGTTGGTTGACACACGAGGGATATCTCTGCATAATTCTTGGGTGACTCCTGTGTGTCCATCATCTGCCTCAGTCATATTCGTAATACCGCGGATATAATAAAGTCTAGTTTAATCATCGTCGAAGTGTCTTATCACTGTACCCCTCCACTAATCTATCATTTTCAGAGACATCTGAACAATTTGGTTCTTCGAGACAGATGTTTTCTTCTTCAGAGTTACGCTACGCGTAAAGTGTCGACAATTTACCAGTTCCTGAATTTAGGCGTTCACGCAGTGCGTGAGAAATTTATACTTTGTGATGAGGATATCAGTGCAGTGCTATGAATATTTTAATTGGAACTCAGTAAGCAATCCGACTGTGCATGTTGATTTAATGTTGTTCGTTGCATCTCAAACTTTGGTTGATTCGGTATATGAACGGTAGAGTATGAATACGTGAAAGTACTGATACAACCAGGTGGATTCCAAGAAAAATACAATAAATTACATTAACGTACTCGATCTCCTGGTTTATTGGAATTTTGAGCGGAAGCCATGTAAGCGAGAGTGATAGATAAATATTTGAAAGAGAGGTTAAAAGAGATATCGTTCGATGCTAAGATAATGATAGAGATAAGCTAAACGGAAGAGGAGACATTCAGGACAAGCACGTAAAACCATTAAAAGGAGATGAAGGCGAAAGGAGACAGAATCAAAGCTTGTAAGATAAAAGAATTTGAGATTGATAGTCAGTAAGACTATGATAATGTGTTCGACTGGAAGCAAGAAAACGAAAAAATTAGAAGAAGATAAATATAGAGGAGTTGCAGTTGATAATAGAGTCCTGCTACCTAAGATTTTCTTTCAAAACAAGGGGAGCAAACCAACTGCAGGTAAGGAAGAGAATGTCATGAGCAAGCAAAGAAATGGAAAAATGCGGCGTATATAGAAAAAAGGCTTCATAGAGAATGAATAAGTACGTGTTAAGTTGAGAAGTAAAAAGGCATCTTGAGTCTTCCCTAATAACATCCAGAAACTCGTCAATATGCCTTCAGAGTTGCTGAAGAGGGATTTTAGGGACTTGTAGAAAGCTTTGCTGACCTTTGATCCAGAAATCTGACTTGGAAAATAAATGGGGAATCATTTCGAGCTGAGGGTAGAAAAAAAAGATTTCGAGACGGAGGAAACTTTATCTACTTTATGTTGATGCAACAAAATTATTCATAAGGAGAGTACGCCAGAAGCTTAAGCTACCTAAAGAGCAGTGCAGTTTAAGATTTTAGTCCTCCTTTTGTGTGTTCATTCTTTTCTTTGTTAATCCATTCTGATTTTCGATTTCAACGGCAAAACCTGGAGAGTTATTTTTGACTTGTCGGGATCCTGATCGTGGAGCACGAATACTTAAATATAACTTTGTTTTCTATTTACCTTTTCAATGGATTTCATGATCGTTAGTAGTGACAAAGAATATGTTTCAGATGGAGAAGCACAGGCAAGACTCGTACAGAGTGAAAATTCAAGAATAAAGTTGCATTCAATTACTGGAATATATCTCAAACTTGCTGTACAATGGAACAAGTTATAGTTAGAATATTTGTTTATACTCTCTCCCTGTTACGGGTTTTGAGAGTCTCGGCATAACCTTCTCTCTATGCCGTTGCACACCTCACTACTACCTCAGGGTTAAGGGGAACTACAGTTTAAGGTGGGTTCCGAACTAAGAGCAACAGCTACTTAATACTTAGAGAACTTAAAGAACTCTAGAGGTACCACGCTCACGACTCTCCGTGGCCCGCCGAAGCTCTTCCAGAGTGCGAGGCGGAAATCGAACCCACAACCAGACAGCGTGGATCCAGAGCTCATGCCTTAGCCCCCACGACCAACTGGCCACTCTACAATGAAACAAATTTTGGTTTATTTTGTTTTGTTTTGATTTCATAACCCGAATGGTCTGCACCTCTCACCCAAAATGATAGGAAAACATGACTCCTTTGGCAGTGTAGCATTTTTCTACCAAGCAGGATGTTCGTTGTAGGTGCGTGGTCCTGCGGAATAACCGTTTTCTTAACACTTTCTTCCAACTCCGTGAGAGAAAGATACTCTCTATCCTCATTCGGAAGAATCACTTGCAGGAGTAACTGAAACGTTGAAGTTGAATATAAAATTATAAATGTATGAAGGAGGACCTGATTAAAATTGTATGACTGACCTCGTACTACTGTAAAGCTTTGTTTAGATAAATACCTGAACGCGCTGACCTAAATAGGCTGGCCTGCTTGTTATCTTCCTTCTAGGAATAATATGAAAGGCTGTTGTCCAACTAGATGATTTCAACGAATTTCGATTTTCACAGGATTCAATGACAGAAAATGAAGGAAGTATATGTCATTTATTAAAGAGATACCCATCCTGTTCGACAGAGTCTGGTTATTTAAACATTATTGGATAAAACGCCTACTAGTATACTTCAAATTAATGGAGACAAGCTTTTGTCGTGTATCCCTGAACTTACAAAATAAATTTGAAGTTTTCAGAATTCATCCAGCGGCAAATTTATTTCAAGAATCATGGTCTTGTTTACTTAAAATTGTGTTATTGGTTCGAGAAATTATTATTTTCTCCCTATTTCGGTTCTATTCAAAGAATCAATTCTTCTTGAAGATACGGGGAAAGGACTGTTTCCTCATCCTAATTTTTATGCTCACTAGGATGGCTATGATGTCAAATTTGATAATAGGGATTCAAGGTTTAGTATCTGTTTTCAAATTGACTTTCCCTTCCTTTTTCGTGAAAGTTTGATGATTCAAGGGCATCTCAAAGCAAAAAACTGGTTCATGAAAATATGTCTTTCTGGCTCTTTGTATGTCTGTCTGTCTAGAACAAAGTTCTAGGAGTGAAAGTATTTCCGAAATTGTTAGGATCTTTTTTTTAAGATTTGAGAATCCGATAAACGGTCATTCGTAGTATTCGGTACGTCAGTCGGTTGGTCGCCCGAGAACGTCTTAGATGACAGCACTGAGTGAAATATTTTATTCTCACTCGTATTCCAGTGAATCTAATTTCAGCAATATTATTGATAAATAGTGTGTGTTTTTGTTTGAACCCATTTCGCATTATCGAAACACAGACTTCCAGAACGAGTTGTGTAGGTTAGTATCATATGCATTTCATATGAGAGTACAAATGCTCTGCGAATAAAAAATGTCCAAGAATTTTTGAATAACAGAATTCTTTTGGAATGAGTGAAGAATGTTGAGTTCCAGAACATTGTGCAACACGAAATTTCATCTATAATGGAGAAATTTCTAGAGACATCTTTGAGTTTCAAGAGTTCAAGAGGGATCTGCCAAAGAATGTAATGTCACTTTTTAATCAAGTCAAAAGGAAAGAAATGAATATTTTTGGTCAAAAATACGAATTTTAGTCTATTCGTCGGAAGACTTCTGAAGACAACGCTAGAAACGTTCAGGTAAAAAGAAGATGCCTGCTCCCATTTCTAAAAAAGGTCCGGAAAAGTGGTTTAAAAGGCATCGCTAAGCAACGACTGGTTGTTTGTCGATGATGACTGTTCTGGGAGAAGCGAGATTTTTAGGCTACATTCGTGCATACGTGCATGTAAAGATAGAAGAGGGAGTGTGGCCTAAATCCAATTAAAATCAAGAGACCAACGTTTGGATGATTTCTTACTGATTGGGATGAGCAAACAGCAGACTCCTGCACAGTCACGAAGCAAATAGTCGACAAAAATGTAGACAACGCAATTTATTTTTGTTAATACTTTAAACGCGTCTATTCCAATGCGGTCATAGAAAAATATTTAGAAAGAGCAAAAGATGGCATATTTATATTTGTAGGAAGAATATTTTTCCCTTTCATGGTAATAGAAATAACTGAGTTCTTCTTGTTGAATGGTACTTTGAAAAAGGGGAATCCAGCAGGGTCACCTTTGTTAATTTCAGAGGTAAAAGTATAAATGTGGTCAAGTTAGATTTAGAAGTCAATTGTTCCGTCGCTCCATCGGATCACTAATGTTTACAGTGTGGATTCGTGTTGACCTCGATTTTATTATTAAGATTTTTTTACAAGGATTCTCCTTCTTTCCGTTTATGGTTTGCCTGTGCTATCGCGCGAAATGTGGTTTTATTGTTCGAGCACGTATGATTGTAAAAGTTTGAGTTTGGGACTTTGGTCGACTGGAGCGGTGACAGCTGGATCGTGGTTGTTCGTTTCGGGGGATCTCTTCAGAAGAGCTTGAGAGCTCAGCGTAAAAGATTGTGTTGTTCGGTTTGATGTGTTTCGACCCCGATTTTCGCGAGTGAAGTGTGACCGTCCCATTCCTTTGTGGAGCTGGTGCTGCGGGCTGCTCCCAGCAGTTGGCTGTCCCAAACCTTCTGGTCTTGTCATCGGGCTGTTCCCAGCAGTTGGCTGTCCCCAGCAGTTGGCTGTCCCAAGGATTCTGGTCTCGTCCACAGGCTGCTTCCGGCAGTTGTCTGTCCCGTCACTTGATGTAAGAGCTGCTCTTGTTATTTGTGGCCTTTTACTGCTCTAGTCGACTCGACCGGTTGGTATTGACTATTCGTTGTGACTGAAATGTTTGTGCACCTGTTTGTGTTTCTGGTTAGTTTATGATTGTGAGAGGCTTGCCCCCTACTCTCCTAGTAGAGGTCTGTAATTTGTATGCTAGGTCAATAAACCTTGCTATTCAATCTTGTAAATCCTTGCTTTTTTTTGCTTGGCCCATCTTTCTCCTCGAAAATCCTGTAAAAGATTTAATTTATCCTCATTTCAACTAAAGTACGCACATTTTGCAATGTTGTTATCCTCCTGCTAACCTACATACTCACGGAATCACTTATCTACTCTATGATAGAATGCAGAACCACGCTTTTGAATCGAAGAACTGAATTCATTCACAAGAAATCCTATCACTCATCTTCGAAATTCTTCTGACTTCATCAAGACGAAACAAAAGGTGAACCCCAAGACATCCATGTGAGTTTCGTCGTAGTATCTACCTTTACGGGAGTACCGATCCCTGATGCTATCTATATCATAAAATCCTTCGGAAACTTTTCCCCTGTAATGGCTAACATCTTCATGGAATATCTGGAAACTAAAATCTTCTACCAATCCAGGCCGAGACCAAAATTCTGGTACTGTTACGATGACGATACTTTTGTGATCTGGAGACATAGACTGGATAAACTACACAAGTTTTCCGATTGCATCAACCATTTACATCACAGTATCTATCTCACCATAGAAATCGAACGAAGCAGGAAATTTCATTTCTTGGACGTTCTGGTTTACAAAAGATCCGATAACACATAAGGACATAATATTCACAGGAAGCGTACTTATACAAAGAGATACCTCCACGCTCCTCCCATCAATACCCATCCAAAAAGCAGTCAGTCATCGATTCCCCGGTTCGCAGAGCGGACACTTTAAAAAAAAGTTAACACGATCAACTGAAGGAAGAGAGAAAAGAGACCACCATCGTACTCTGCGTCCAAGGTATCACAGAGAAAAAATAGGAAGGATTCTTAACAAACACAACATCCAAACCATATTTAAACTACCTGCAAAAATGGGACACATTCTAAATAACACTAAGGACAATAAGGCACCATTCAGCGAACAAGGCGTAAATAAAATCCCCTTCCTCTTGTGTCAAAGTCTATTTTGGAGAAACCGGGAGAGCAGTAAACCGACGTATGGAGCAACGTGATTGTACATTCAGGATGAAACATTTCACGCAATTAGATCTAGCTGAGCATCATATCGAAACGGGACATAGCATTTCATCTGACTGAATACTCATCATCGCAAGAACAAACAATATTTTTCCAGTAAAACATCGAGAAGCAATCGAGAGCTGCAGAGTTCACCAAAAGTCGAACAAATTAGTAGTTTGATACACGATCGTTACTCGAACCTCCTTCTTTCTCATAGAAGCCATAATCGATCGTGCGAAAGAATCAGATATTCATGGTCCAGCGTGGCTGAACAGAAGCTTGTAAAAAACATATTTACAATACACGACTAGAAGATTATAAAAAATAGCCAAATTGACTACCCAAAAAAGAATATATTTATATTGTTTTACCTTATAGTAGAGGATGGTTCAGGAAGGCAGTGAATTCATTCGTAACAGAGCGTGAACCTCCAGATTTGAAAGTTTATTTATCATAACACTTTAATTTCGAGATACAAATTACTCAAACGACTCACTGGTCGAAACTCCAACGACATATGAACACAATAAAGGTTTAATAACGCAGTGCCGGCTGAATCACGCCACGATGTGCCCAGGTTTAGGAACACTTGCAGTCGTAGACGATGGTTTTTCATGGTTCTTACCATGGAAATCAAATTTGCGCATATAATCATCATAATTTTCGTGATCAGCGCCTCAAATTACATGAATACACAGAGTTTTGGGAAAATTAGAGGTTCAGAAATAAAGGGCAGGGGCTACGCGTGCGTGTCTCATCTTTATCATGATATATCTCATGAGATTTAACTACTAGAAATTTATTAATTAGGAAAGAGAGTGTCAAAACCAGCGTTATCTCAATAATAGACGTCTGACAAGATAAGCAAGGAATTCGCTTCCCACCGCTCAACATAAAAACTTTTTCTAATCCTCCCTATCAGGTTACAAGTGTATTCCTACTTGAACGTATATTTAACATCAGCTTCGAAAAAATATTTTGGATGCGAATCCTCAATCGTGAATTTCTCATTGCACGATAACAATGGAATCGATGCTCGTAAAAATTTTAAACATTAGCTCGGAATATTTGTGAGTTGTAAGTCCCCTATAAGAAAGAATGCATTATATGGCGCCACGAAAACGATTCTTGAGATCGCATTCAAAGGACCGCGTTCTATATCTTGTGGGGTGGCAGGCCGAAGATATGCTTCTAAAGCAAACAAATCTCGTCTCCTTATCAAAACATGAAATCCTGAGCTACCAGGATTACGTACATGATTATTATCTCTGTTCTGAGGATTTTGGACGTTGTCATTAACATGTTGGAAGCGGGTATAGAAAATATCGCCATTATCGAGTATTACATAAGCAAGCGGCAATGAAATATTCTCGTATCGAATTCGTTCAGCACGTCTGAGAATTCCATAAATAGCCAGGTTATCCACAGGTCCACCATTCCTTATTGTTTCTATTATAATGCGGTTTCCTTGGGGGATATCGAACGGATGAGGCTGCGGATTCGGTCGATGATTATTATTTGGTCTATTGTTATTTGGAGGGAGTGGTTGTTCCGATGCACAGTCCACTGTAAAGGAAAAAAGGTTCCATGATTATGTGTGTATTGGGAAAAAGGTTATAGAATGTAGATAAGCAATATCTTCGATTCACCCTTACTTTCATGTAATTCGTGATAAATTAAACATAACTATAAATGAAGACACCTCACGCTAAACCATGTTGGTGAGTTGTCCGCCACTGACAACTACTATCCACTCGACGGATGCAACAGGAACTTGCTGGTCGGCGCAAAGGCCGAGACGTAACTGAACTGCAGATGAGAAGCGACTACCTGCCCTGGGTGGGAGAGCGCGCGAACGCCGGCCTTCTCACTCCTGATGGTTGATACCGTGAAAACTTAAACCAGAAGAAACCTGAGAATGATACACAATACATCGCAAAATTGCAGCAGCAAATCGAATCCAAACTCGACTCTGACAAAGGCCAGCAGCAGATAAAATATAAACACCTCCACTGCAAAGAAACTGATCTAGGAACTCTTCCTCAAGCCTGTCTTTTCTCATCCTCATATACTCTATATTACCTGAATAATTTATTTTATAAGAGAAGCGGTCATTATAAGCTCCAGATACCGTTGGACTCAGCTGTCACTGAAAATTCAATCACCTGACTCCACTGCATGAATACTAGAATGAAACACATTTTTACTATCCATATACCACTAGGCCGAATTAATAACGGGATATGTATTACTGTTTGGGTCAAGCCTGGATACACTACCGATAATCGAGAAATTTATATGATGGAGGTAAGTGAGAAAAGTGCATTCGGAGGCAGTTAACTAACTGAATGCATATCCGAATATATTAAGGAGCGGATTAAATCATGCACTGGTAATGTTTGCGTAATTGCTGGAATATAAAGTCTCATCCAAAATATCAGGATAATGGTAGTTAGGTAAAGCCAGAGAAATTCCTATCATCAATGCTCTAAAGAATCCTAGATGGAGGATGGAATAGCGAAATAAATTTGTCTCGTTGGAACACATGAAGTCTTAGGAATTGATTTATCCACAGGCGACTTAAAAGCATTGAGATGCAGATGATTTCTAAGAGGAGGAGCTGATGGGCAATTAGTGACTCGACTTTTTATACTAGTTTTCGTTCGCGACTAAAGCATGTCGCAAGTGCAAAAATGCATGTTCTTGAACTTCACCTCATGACAAAGTGTTTGTACTTGAGGAGAGTAAGTCTTTCAGAAAAAGGTACATACTATCTCGAACAAACTTCGAAAGCATATTATTATAAATTCTAAATCCACTTCGGAATCATGAACTTCAGAAACACCGATGATGGCTTATGCATTTTCTGTATCGAATGGGAGTCAGAAGTCATATCACTTCTCGTGGGCAGTTCTTTGATCATTTATCAAGATGGAGATGGCATCAAAGAAGTATTTCCTAGGCTAGCAAGAAGGATTGGAATCACTATTGATATCCCAAAGCAAGGGAATAGTTATGCTTGAGAATGAAAATCTCTTTTACGATTAATGATATATAGTCCGACTCCATTGAGTTTCAAAGTCCGAGGGTGTACCAAGGAAATTCTGAGAATCGCAGACGCATTAGATGCCTCCTCTACTGAAGCAATAAACGGTATGCGGGCACTAGCGAACTCAAACACCTATTATGGGGAAAGTAGTGAAAAAACCATGGAAAGTGTGCATGCTTTACAAGTGGTGACGATTAGAGGAGAGTGTTCACTTATCGGATGGTGAGATAACAGAGTAAAATTGTACTTGTCACTCCCCTTTGAATCTCAGGAAGTTGACAGAGGAGAAAAAAGTGAGATAGCCCTGAAGAACAAACTATATCGTGAGATTGTCGGTAGTCATTGGAAAATGTTTCAGATATCTGAGAAAAACTGAATATTTTTCGTTTCGTTCTTTGATAGTGAGAAAGAACTTGAGTCGTACAAATGCTCTAACTATGATGTAGAAGAATCAGATGTGATCTTGGCCAGTGGAATTCGAATTGATCATGGTGGTCTAAGTGCCCCGATTGCAGAGGAGCAATCGATTTCTTCGCAGCAAAAAAAATTTATATTTGACTTCCTGTAAAAAAAGGACCGCCTCCTAAACTCCAGTATCACCGGGACTGAGTACCCTATTTGTCCTAATGCATTTGTCTAGAGATGGAAAGGCAATCGTTTTTGCCACAGAAAGTTTTATTCAATATGCTGATTTGAGAATTAAGATGACTTAAATGACAATCTTAGAGAAAACAGTGTAAAAAATAATTTATAACGATTCAGGTTAATTAACACTGAGACGCATGTAGACGAATCAGAGAAGCGCTAAATAATTGCGTGTGAATTCGTCTGAATTCTTCTGGATGCGTGGCCAAAGTGAATTAAAAAAAATAAGTGCAGGGCGCAGACTTAAATCAGCGTTAGGGAGGGTATAAGTGATAGAATAAGAAGTGAGGAGTAGAGGGAGTTTTTCAAAGAGTCTTCTCAGGGCTCAGACCAATGGAAAAGAGATAAGAGAAGAAGAAGAAGAACAGAGGGCAGGGGGGGGGGTGGAATTGAACGACGAGAAGACAGAGATATAAATGAAGAAATTAGAGAGGTTAAAAGAAATAGTTGAGAATGTATAGAGTGGTTTGGGATTTCTAGGAGAGTGAAGGAAGGGGCCGATACTACTGATATCATATACTGCTGATACTGATACTGCTACTACTGTATAAGGAAGGGAATGGGGATAAGCATGAAAATTATAGAGGAATCACATTAATAAGTACGTCGAATACGTGATGGTACTGCCGGGGAGGCTACGAAATGATGTCATGGGGGAACGTGTATTCCCGGAGACGAAGGCGGGATTCAGAGTGGGTAGGAGCACTGTTGACAATATTTATATTTTCCAGCACGTGGTCAACAGAGAGATAGCGAAGAGGGGGTAAAAAGTTGGAGCGTTTTTCGCAGATCTCAAGCGAGCTCCCTTCTCAGTGGATAGGGAGAGGTCGTGGAAGTCGATGAAAAAGAAGGGAGTAGAGGGAGGTCTGAACAAGAGGGTAAGAGAGGTGTATGAAGAGACGGCGGACATAGTGAGAAAGGCGGACAGAATCCTGAAGCGGTTTCTGTATAGGAAGAAGTTTCAGGCAGGGGAGCCCGCTTAGCCCAACGCTTATCGTGATCTCATTCGCCGAGATGGAGAGGAAGCTGGACGAAAGATAGGTAGTAACAGTGAGGGTAAGAAAAGTTGGAGTTTGACCACTCACGTATTGAATAAACATAAGGTTTTGAAGAAGAGGATGGGAAGGTTGAGAAGATACCTGGATGGAAGTCAGAATAAAATGAAGAAAAGTTCTAAGTTATTGTGTTCAAAAGGGGCGGTAGGTGGAGATTAGATGAAGGAGGAGGTTAGAAGATGAAGGGGACGGCGTGCAGGAGGGTTTCTCATTCAGGAGGAATAAAAAGTGAATGGTAAATTAAAAGAGAAAGTAAGAAAAGCAAATATTGTGATTTGGTAGGTGTGAGAAATGAGGAAGAGGTTGTTCGCAGATGACTCTGGAATGAGGATGAAGCTGCTCGACGCGCTTGTGATGAGTGTGCTACTGTATGGATCGAAGATATGGGTGGAAGGAAAGTGAGAAGATAAATAGGGTACGGGAGAGGTACATCCGATGGGCACTAAGATGAAGCAGAAGTACACTTAGTTATATTGTGGTGGAGACGGCGAGAATGAGTTTCGGATTCCTAACAGGTAGCCGGGTACGTAAGAATAAAGAGAAATTCTTAAAAGAGAGGATAAGTAGGCTAGTGCGGGAGTGTTGTTGGGATAAGGAGGACAGGAGAGGGAATAGAAAGATGGAGGACGAGGAAGAAAGACATTTTATAAAAAAGGGATGCATAAAGATGGAGTGATATTTGTGTTAGGAAGAAGACAAAGGAAGTCAGGAGATAATAGCAAAGATGATATGTGGAAGGCTAGAAGGTTTTTATGCGAATGTGAAACGCTGATTAGAAGGATGCGAAGAGGTGGAATAGAGTGGAATAAGCATGGAGGTAACACTGCATAGAAAAGGGGAAAAAGAGTAACCGCATGGGTGGGGGGGGGGGGGGGGGGGGAGTAAGACCGAGAAAAAAAAAAGGAAAGAGAAGGAGGAAGAGGAAGAGACATATAAGGGGGAAGGGAA
>WSXT02183127.1:0-20885 GCA_011762715.2 Neuroterus valhalla | reverse complement strand
GCACGCCACGCTCGGCATGTTCATGTACTGCACACGTATATGTACGTGTTAGTGGCAACAGAAAAGCGACCGTTTTCGATGAAGTCCATACATTACAGATTGGTCTCCTTATGTCTATTCTCCATGCTAGAAGTGTTTAAAAACTTCTATCTGGTAAACTTACTTAAATTGCGTATATTACCAAAAATTACTATATTACTGTACGGGTCACAAAACCTGTATCGGCTAATCGGCTATCGCTGACATTGTCCGTTCTATTGTCTGCTTACTTTCCTCAGGCGACAGCGGAAAAAGGATCTCAAATTTTGTGAATTTTGTTTAAATCAGGTGTGCAATGAGTAAGTGTTGATTGATATCATTGCCATATGCATTGGATTACTTTGAAGCCTTTGGAGCAGTATGTGGGTGAAGCCAGAAGAAGTTTTGCTGGCAAACGCTTTATGGTAAAATTTATTCAATCTTCTGGCCATTAGCATCTATTAATAAAATACTGCTCATGTTTACACTGAATGTCAAAGACAGCTGACATGGACATGTGGTTAACCGTATCCACTTTATTGATTGTCATTTGTGATCACTGTAGAAAATATTGTTATATTCCGTAATATAATTTTTTTTATGCATGCGTATTTTCATATTTCGGCTTAAAATAATAAACATTTGTGATGATCAAAGTTTTGTATAGATTTTACGCGAATGCTTTTTATCCATAAACAAATTGAACAAATATATTCGTACAGATTCACACGAAAAAGGAAAATAATCGTGCAGGAAAATTTTACAATAGAGATAACAAATTAAAACATGCGTAGTTCATGTTCGTGTCTGTATATATAATACAGAGTATCTAGGTATTTTCAAGATGTTCGCATAAGATGATGTGATTTTCATTCAAAAAAGATTTTAAAACATTTAAAAATATATAAATAATAAATTTAACTAGAATACCATTAATCGCGCGCGTTAATTTTCTTTTTTGTAGGCACAAAACTTTTTTGATGCTAAAGAACGTTGAAGAATTATCCTTTCAGGGGGCGTCTATAATCTACATTAAGATTTTTGGTCTATTTTCCATTGGAGTTTCACAGACAAACCGAATTTTTTCCGAATGTAGTTGAATTCACTACTGAAAAGTTCATTCACTTAAACTAAACAAGATGAATTTTCAACCTAAGGAAAATAAGACAGAAAAAAAACTTGAGGAAATAATTTAATTAATGTTTCACGTCGAATATGGCTATGTTAAGAAATGATCACAATTGTAACGCGCAAAAAAGTTTTCCACTGTCTTGGTGATATTTTCAATGGTTTTGCCCTAAAGTCCGATGATCTGTAAATTTGTCGATTTTATTTGCCAATAAGACAAAAGTCAGAAAAGAAAAATTATCAATAAAAAATGAGCTCAACTTCGGAATATTTTATTTTTTGAAACTATGGTTGAATTTTCAACAAATAGGTCTAGTTTCCAAATAAAATAGGTTAATATCCAATAAAAAAAGGTGAATGTCCTTCAAAAAAGGTGAATGTCCAACTGAATAGTGTAATTTTTGAGACAAAAAGACGAATTTTAAACCGTCAAAGGTTTATTATCAACCGTTGAGTCAATTTTCGAACGAGAAAGATTAATATTTAGCACACAGAAAAAAGATGCATATTCAACTAAATAGTTGAATTTTCAAGCCAAAGAGACTATTTTTTAACCTGAAAGGCGTATTTTCAACCAAGACGTCAAGTTCCGAACAGAAATATTGATATTAAAAAAAAGTCCATATGTAACTACGCAGTTGGATTCCTGAACCAAAAAGACAAATTTCCAACCTGAAAGGTGTATTTTCAACTAAGAAGTAAATTTTCAAATAAAAAGTTGTATTATATACCTAATTTCTTGAAATTTTAAGCCAAAAGGATCAATTTTCGACGTAATATTCAATTCCCAAGGAATAATTTGAACAAATAAGTGAATTTACAACCAAATAGTTACAATTTCAACGAAAATTATGAATCTTCTACTAAAAAAGATGAGTTCTCAATAGAGAGCGTAATAGTTAATATTTCAACTAAAGAAATTTGAATTTTGAATAAAAAAACAGTTGAATTACCTTGTAAGGTTAGTAAACTCCAGAAATTTGATCATTTAAAAAACTTTCTTTTATCAAAGAAGGTGACAATTAGGAGCAGAAAGTCTAAGAATAATTTTGGCAAAATTCGGAGAAAGAATATTCTCAAATATTTAAAGTATCATGAATCAACGTGTAACTCCTCGTAATTTAGCATCACACTAACCCCTATTGATCCTTACTATTGCATATTTTACTATCTTTTCAGGATAACAGAACAAGAAACTTTATATTTTGTTTTACAACGACGTAAGGGCCATGGCAAAACAAAAGGACTCACATCTATTTTGGTGGGAACTTTGGATAGTGTTTTCGACACAAAACCACCACCATTCAGGATTCTACACCAAACACCGACTTCTGAAGTATATTGGGGTAATGCGATTAAATTTACAATAAGCATTATAGAGCCGTTCCAAATCTACGTAACACGGTTGCATTCATAACCAAATACCCGAAATTTTGAGCAAGAGACGAATATTCAACAAAATAGGTGGAATCTCCATACGAACATGAATTACAAACCAAATGATCAACTTTCTGAATAAAAGTCCAAAACTTCAAACAAAAACAGTTGAATTTTTAACAAGAAAAGACTTTGTTAGAAAACAGTTCAATTCTTTATATAGAAGGGAGAATTTTCAATCCAAAAAAGATTAATTTTCAATCCAAAAAGACGGATTTTCAACAGAGAAGTGTGATTTACTAACGAAAAGGGTGATTTATCAACATAATAGTTGACTTTTTTTGTAAATAATTATATTCTCAACAGAAAGTTCGGAATTTTCAAACCCGAAAATATGAATTTATGATGAATAATATATGAAATATGAATGAAAACCAAGAAAGATCAATTTTCCAGCCAAATAGTTGAACTTTCAACCTGAGAAGAATAATTAACATCTGGGCATGTATCAACATAAATAACGACAAAAGTTATTGCAACTTTGTCGTTAATCGCGTTCAAACAAATTAATTGCAATTTCGTGCAATATTCAAGAGATACCCACATGATATAAAAAGTTCTGGATAATGAATGTAATCTCCTTGTTTACCAAATTTTAACTACTGAATGTCTTCGAACACGTAATTTATACCTAGGTCTTTATATCAATTTATCATTTTTCAAATTAAAAAAGAATTTATATGCAAACTATTTTGTTTACCTTTTCAGTAGTCGCATGTTCTTTGACACACGAGGAGATTTTAAAAGACTGGAAATGGCTCAACGAGAATTTAACTGATACTTTGAAATCTTTTGAGAACGAGGAAGATGTAACAAACTTTGTATGCACAAAAATCCAATCGGTTATAGCAAACAACGTGCCGGATAATCAGTTTGCAGATGGTAATCACTTTAAAACTCTATGAGATACATTTAAATTATAAAAATCAAAATGTGGCTTAAATAGCATTTTTTTTTATTACAGAAGAAGATCCACAAGCTTTTAAAACTGTGTCATTCAAATTTCGTCAACTCTTCAATCTTCCTGTTGACGACAAGCTCGTTAATTATTATTCCTGCAGGTCAGTGTTTTCAAAAATTGTGGAATTTTATACAGCAGGGATCACAATCCCTATGTTCCTAATTCTTCGTCGAAAAAAAACGTTTCTACTCTTTTTTGAGCTCCTTTTGAGCTCCTTTTGCGCTGTGATCCCTAATAATTATATGCTTGAGAGTCAGGCCGCGCGTCAACTGTGCCCATGGAATTTTTGTGATATTTTAAAAAGTGACAACAATTGGAAAAATCTGTACATGATAGCATTACAAAAAAATAATTTGAACTGTTTTTCAAAAAAACTGCACGGTTTTCATTCTTTTTAAAAACAATGATTCTTGCAACTTTTAATAGAAAAATTAATAACTTACAACTAGTTTGCAATAATCAAATGAAATTTGGTATGACAGTTGTGAAGCCTTTTCTCTTTCTAATAAGAATTTTTCCTAAATTAAATTTGCAAAATTATAATTTTTTCATAACAATTATTTAAACAGATTCGATTATTTATAACTTCTAAGCCTCCGATCGTAGTGAAATTCTAACACAATGTAGTATGAACACTTTATTACTTTCTCAAAAAAGAAAAAATTGGTAATTCTCACTCTGCCAGTATTAAAAAAAAGTTTTTGTCGCGGGCGCCGCGTAACAATTGTCGCCTCGAACGGCGCACAGTGAAAAAAAGCACTTTTTTGGGACGAAAATCAGCTGACACCTCAATTTTTAACGTATGAGAGATTTTTTTCTGTAAATTCTTATGAAGGATTGTAATTCAACGTAGAGTTGCACGTTTTTGGAATTTGTGATTTATTATTTGTTATTCAACTTAAAATTTGCAATTGGTTATATGTATTTGCGAAATTTATTTGGCCCCATTCATCAATATTTCTTCACAAAGGTGTGGAATTATTAAAGTTACTTTTTTGGAATGAAAATGTAACTTGTAGATAAATATCCTGTAATCTTTAAATTGTTATAAACAAATTAATGGATATAACTGTTAACTGATGCATTTTCGGATTTCGAATGGATTACTTATATGAATTTTGTTGTAAACGTATAGAGAATCAATTTTTAATCGTGAACAAGCTCCAAATAACAATAACAGTTAATAGTTTGAACAATTTTTATAAAGAAATTCACTTATTTGTCATATCTATGCTACGAAAAATATTATTTTCTTTGGAATAATTAATTTTCATCTGAAGAACAATAATATTACTCATAAGAGTTCAATGAACCACCTTTTGTCATTCTTAAAAACAATTTTCATAAACGAATTCACTTATTTGGCATATCTGTGCATCGAAATTTTTTCTTTTCTGTGGAATCATTTATTTCCATCTGAAGAACAAGAATATTACACATGAGAGTTCCCTGAAACAACATTATTCATTGTTATAAACAGCTTTTATAAATAAATTCACTTATTTGGCATATCTGTGCATCAAAAGTTTTTCGTATGAGCACAAACAAATAAGTATGAACAGCTTCTTCTAATTCTGCTTTGGCACTATACCTGCCTAGTTAAAGGCTTTGTATATCCGGCCATGTCAAGTATGAACAGCAGCGTTTGTACCGTAAACCGCATGTGCCGATCGCGCCGTTCAAGGCGACAATTTTTACGCGGCGCCCGCGACAAAAACTTTTTTAATACTGTCAGAGTGAGAATTACCGATTTTTTCTTTTTTGAGAACGGAATAAAGTGTTTACACTACATTGTGTTAAAATTTCACTACAATCGGAGGCCTAAAAGTTATGAATAATCGAATCTGTTTAAATAATTGTTATAAAAAAATTATAATTTTGCAAATTTAACTTAGAAAAAATTCTTATTAGAAATAGGAGACGCTTCACAACTGTCATACCGAATTTCATTCGATTATTGCAAACGAGTCGTGAGTTATTATTTTTTCTATTAGAAGTTGCTAAAATCATTATTTTTGAAAATAATTAAAACGGTGCAGTTTTTTGAAAAACGGTTCAAATTGTTTTTTTGTAATGCTATTTTGTACAGATTTTTCCAAATTATGTCACTTTCTAAAAAATCACCAAAATTTCATGGACACAGTTGACGTGGCCTGGCTCTTGAGTAAAATGCAATTTGTTGCTCTTTTGCGCATTCGTTTCTAGTTACTGGAAATCACGATTACCAAGACAAGGATGGCTCTATTTGTCTGTAAATCATATGTGCTTCTACGCTTACATCTTGTCCAAAGAAACAAAATTAATTATAAGATGGGCCGATATTATTGAACTGGACAAGACTAATTCCCTCTTGTTTCCGGACAGTATTCGTGTAGTAAGCCGAGACTCCAAAGAGGTACATAAAATATAATTTACATCTTCCCTACATTACTAAATGATTTACATTCCTATTTACAAAGTTGTCCTTTTATTTCAGCATTATTTTTCAATGTTTCTGCACAAGTCGGAGACCTACTCTCTAATGGAGCAGCTGATAAATATTGCTATGAAGAGGTGAAAAAGATTGACTGTTCTTTCTTTAGAATCAGTAATGATTGAATCAGTTGACAAAGGTACAGTATAGAATATTTTTTAGGCTCATCGATGAGAAGAGTGGTTTCAATCAAGATAGAGATCTTCTAAACAAGTTAAGGTATTAATAAACTGAAAATGTACATGAGTTCGTCTGCTTGAGTTTGGTGGTAATTTTTCTTTTGGAGTGAGAAACTCCTATGCGCGCCTTGTGAACTGACAAAGCGATGACGCTTCCAGTGAAACGCTGACGGTCCGAATTTACTTTGTCTCGCTCAGTTCTCACTATACGTAGTACGCAAACCTGCAACGTACATCGTGCATTGGTGTTGAAAGCCATCCATAACTACGTCACATTTTTGGACTATTTTTTATCTCCCCGTCTCCCCCCTCCCTGCCCCCCTCGTTGACAACCGCAGTTCTTGACTTAATACAGTAGACTCTGCGACCGTTCCCGTTTCTGGTGCTGTAGGGGAAGCAAACGGAAAGTGTCAAATTTCCCCTACTTGTCTTTACTTGAAAATAGTTGAACTTTTAGCCGAATAATTAAATTTTCAAGCCAACAAGATCATTGTCAACCAAACAAGAGGACTTCTCTATTTATTATGTGAATTCTCTATTCCAAAGGACTAATTTTTAACATAACAGATGAGTTTTCGACCAAAAGAGCTAAATCTACCAAAATATTTAAAATTTCAATAAAAAATATCTGAATTCTCAATAATTGAATAATTGTTTTTTAACAAAGCAGTTGAGTTTAACTACGTTTAACTACTGTCGAGCAGTAGATTTGACGCCAAGGATTTGTGTAGGCATTCAACGCTTTCGAATGTCTACATTCAAACTCGCCTATCGAGAATCGACTGCGCTCATGATTTTTTTGCTTCCTGCAGTTTTCCAGTCCTCTGACCAAATCAGGGTGTCGACTTGACCAGGAAAGCGGGAAATGACCGGGGATTTTATTGACCGGGAAAAAACCGAGAATTGAATTGTAAATCGGGAATTTACTCGACTCAACCTAGACAATGAAAAATTTTACCGTAAAAATACGAGAAATTATTGCTTTCTTTTTATGAATTAAAAAGAGATAATTTAATTTAAGAAATGTACCGTTCCTTTAGTCTGATTTTGAACATTCTTAAATTACTTTATGAGAGGGAGAATTGCTATTTTTCTATTATAAGAGAAATCTTTTGCAAATTTGTTGCACTCGAATCGATGATAGCCCAAATGTACGGAAATAATTATGCTCTCAATTTTTTCAAAAAAATGTATTCATCGCGTTTTATTTGCTTTTTTCTAATTTATCTGACTTGAGACAGCGACAGTATAGTGAATTTTTTAGATGGAACCGGAACTTTTTAAAAATAATTATAATTCGGATTTAGGAGAGGAACTGAAAAATTTGCTCTTCCAATTTAAAATTTGTCACACTTTGAAAGTCTCTTCTTCTTAATTTTAAATTAACAAGGTACTTTCAAGAAGAAGAGAAGAAACATTTCTGAATTATACTAAAGATATATTGTTCATTTCGAATTCATCCTTTTTTAGTTAAAAAATCAACTACTTGGTTGAAAGTTGAATATTCTTGTTGGGAACCAAATTTTGTTGTTGGAGGTGCAATATTTTTATTTGAAATTCACCTCTGGTTGAAAATCTACCCACTTTTCTGAAAATCAAATCATCTTTTTTGGTGGAAATTCAAGCATTTAGATGAACATTCATTTTTGAATTTGGAATCAAACTATTTTTTTGAGAATTTATGTACTTTGTGGAAAATTTGCCTTTTTTGTAGAATATTAATCTTTATGGGTGAAAATCAATCTTCTTCGCATAAAATACATCTATTCTAGTTGAGCATTTATCATTTTACCGATAAATTCATCTGTGTGATTACAAATTATTCCCTTCAATTGAAAGTTCAACTGTTTCATTTTTAGTGGAAAATTAATCTTTCCTAGTTCGAAATTCAACAATTTGGATGAAAAATTGTCCTTTGAAAAGAAAATTCAATTATTTTACGTGTGAATCACATATTCTGTTGAAGAATCGATTTTTTGGTGGAAAATTATCTTTTTTTCCGAAAGTTTTTTTTCTTGTTTATTAATTGAATGTTTAAGCCAACATTCATACGATTCCATTTTGGTTGGAAATTATTATTTTCATAGTTCGAAATTCAACCATTCTGTTGAAAAATTGTATATTTTGGTTGAAATTTAATTTTTAGAAAAAAATTCAAATATTCTTGTTGAAGGTCCATCATTTCAGTTAAAAATTTGTCTTTCTGTTTGGAAATGCATCTAGTTCAGTTGAAAATTTACAATTTTTTTTTTAAATTCGTCAATTTGTTTGAAAATCATTTTTGAAAAAGTAATTTCCAAAACTAAAAATTTAACTTATTCCAATCGAAGAATTTCATAGTTGTGGTTAAAAATTCATTTGTATGGTTAAAAATCAATTTTTCTGAATTAAAAGTTTGAGCATGTATTCGAATTTTTATTGACAATTTATCTTCTCTAGTAAAACTTGATTTATCTTTTTTAGAATGTAAATTCTTTAGTTAGAAATACTTTGTTTTAGTCGAAAACTCTTATTTTTGGTTTGGAATTGGTTTTTTAAATTAAAAATTTTACCGTCCCATTTTCGGTTGGAAACCATTATTTTTCAGTTCGTAATTCAAAAATTTTCTTGGAACATTGAATTTTTTTTCAGGAAATTAATCTTTGTATTTGACACTCAATCTCTTTATTTGAATATTCATCTTCATGGTTGAAAAGTGAAATGTTTCAGTTAAATATTTATCATTCTGGTTTAAAATTCATCTTCTTGGTTTGAAATTTTACTGATTCAGTTGAAAATTCGTAATGTTATTTGTAAATTTTAATTTTCCAATTTTTGTAAAAAAAATATGTCTTTGTTTGGAAAATTAGAGTTAAAAAAAATTCATTCATTTTTCAATGTTTGATCTCTCGTGCAAACAGATTTCAATAATGAACGTCATGAATAAAATGAATGTTTGTGTTATGGGACCAATGTGAATGTGTTACTTCTAGTTGACCGGGAAAGTTGGAAATCTGGATCGGGAAAAACCGGGAATTGGAAATCGTCCATCAAATCGCCACCCTGCAAATTTCCTTTCCACCAAAAAAGATGACTTTTACAAAGTAGTTTTATTCTCAACAAAATGATTTAACTTTCAACAGAAAAGTTGCATTTTTAAGCAATAAGCTGTTTTCCTGACTTACAAAGATGAATTTTTAACCAAACAGAATAATTTTTTACCCAAAGAAGATTTTCAAAAAATACGCGAACTTTTAGCGAAACAGTTTTACTTGAACTAGAAAACATAAGTCTCCAATAAAAAATATAATGGTTGAAGCAGTTACAAAATTCTTTTCTTACAAAAAATTAAATAAAAAAAAGTAATTAAACGGAAAAATACGAGTTCTCAACAAAATAGTTCAATCCCCAACCTAACAGAAAATTTCCAACGAGAAAGTTAATTTTGAATCAAGAAAGATGAGTTTTCAACAAAATAGTGAATTGTTGAACTAAAAAAGATCAATTTTCAATTAAAAAATTGGATCCTCACATTTTTCAGTTTCAAAAATTGAATTATAAAACAATAAAAAAAAGTTTATTTTCTAACAAGAAAGGTGACTTCTCTAACTTTAAAGATGAATTTCTAGTCCGTAATGGGAACATTTCAATTTCCAACAAAATAATTAAACTTTGTACAGAATCGTTCAATTTCTAACTGAGTTACTGAATTTTCAATCTACGAAAAAGAATTTTCAAGATCCAAGTAGATTAGAGTTTTCACTTAATGTATAGGTACCTTTTTTGGGATTTTGCATATCTATATTCCCTCTCCCACAGGAGATCGTCAAACATTAAACACTTCAACTCAAGTCCCTTCCCGAAATCCTGAATTAATTCGCCCGAACATTTGGTCAGAGGAGTAGAAAACTGCAGAAAACCAAAAACCCTGAGCGCAGTCGATTACTGACAGTAGTTAAACGTAGTGAAAACACGACTATAGGAGAATCCCGAACTTCACTTAAAAAAACCACTTTCTGAAAGAAGAGAATAATTTGTAATCAGTTAAATTCAACGAAATGAAGAAGAATTTTGAAGAAAATTGTGAATCAATATTCAACAAGGAAGATAATTTTTATCTATAAAAGATAAGTTCTTAACAAAATAGTTAAATCCCTTATCAGGAAGATGAATTTCAACAAAGTAGTATGGGTAATGTTATAACAAAAAGACGAATTCTAATTTTTAAAAAATTATTTCCCCACAAACGAATAAATTGTCTATAAAATACATGTGTTAATTATTTAAAAAAATAATAACTTCTTACTAAATTACTTGAATCTTCACCAAAAACATTTGATTTTTACTGAAATGTTGCAATTCTGAATCAAGAAGAAGAATTTCGTACAAAACAGTTCAAAAAATAAAAAAAATTGATTTTTTCATTCAAGAAAAAATGTTAACAATATACAGAATGGTTGAATTTTCCATTGAAAAATTAACTTGAAGCCAAAAATGAAAAAAATTTTCAAATTTTTTTTTTTACATAAAAGCCAAAAAGGTCCCTTTGAGTATAATGGCTAATATACGTAAATCAAAGCATTTCTAATGAATATTGATCAGCGTTGCTACATAACCTGGAAACACGGAAAAGTCCTGAAATTTTTTTATGTAGCCTGGGAGAGTCTGGGCATATTTGGAAAGGGCTTGGAAATTTTCTGATGCGACTTTCGACGATATCTCCAATGACCGCTCAGACATAAGAGATATGAATTTTCAACCAAATGTTACAACGAAAATTAATCTTCAACAAAACAGTTGATTTTTCGAAGGAAGATAACTTTTAATCAAAATCGTTAGATTTTCAACTTAGAGAGATATACTTTTAACAAATTAGTCGATTTATAAAAAGGGGTTAAACTTCAATGAAACAAAAACAGTTAAATCTTGAACCAACATTTTGAATTCTCAAGCCGAAGGGACGATTTTTTAGACAATTTTCAATCAAGAAGGATCCAAAAATAGAAATGTTCAAGAAAAAAGTTAAATTTTCGTCAACCAAATAGTAAGATTTATTTCGACAAGATGAGATCAATTTTTTCACCAAGAAGACGAATATAAACTAAAATAAATATATCCACAGCTGAAAAAAATGAATCATTAAAAAATAGTTTGATGTTCTACCAAGAAGTAGAAATTCCAACCAAAAGAGATGAATCCTGAACCAAAAATATAACACCAGACTTTTCAACTAAGAAGAAGTATCTTCAAAAGCAAAATAGTTGAATTTTCTCATTTTTTTTGTCTGGGTTCGAAATAATAATATTTTGGTTTGTTTCGTTTTTGTTTGAAAATTAATTTTTTTAATTGAAAATTCAACTCGTCCATTTTTGCTTAACAATTTATCTTTTTTGTCAGATCTTCAACAATCGCGTCCAAAAAGTGATCTCTTTGACTGAAAATTCAACTATTTCAGTTCAAATCCATGTATTTTGTTGGACTTTCTTGCTGAAAAATCATTTTTTTCCATTAGGGATTCATAAATTCAGTTGCAACTTCAACTTTTTGGTTAAACTGAAAATTACTATTCGATTCTTGGCTAAACACTGAAATTTTGCAGAAAGTTTATTTTAGTTGCGGTATTGTAAACAGTATAATTGATTAAAACGAAATTGATTTGAATCCAAATGTTACATCAAATTTTGGAAAAAGTTGTCCTCGAAATTTTTTTGAAGGTTACCTGCAAATGTCCCGGAATTTCGAAACCAGACTTATCTAACAACCCTTTTAATAATAAATCTTTTTTTGTTGACAGCAAAAATGTGCCAAAAAAACCATCATTTTTGAAGCGTGACCTCGACGCTAGAGCACATTCCGAAGCATACAGATTGCAATTCAGGTTACCAGGCAACGAAAAATTGGACGGTTGTGTCGACGCCACTTTATGGACACCATATAACAAGAAACACATATGGGGAAAAATATTCTTGTCTCAAAATTATCTTTGTTTCGAAAGTAGAGTAAGTAATACGCGTGCTTCATATTTTCGTTTTATTTGTAACATTATACATTTCCATGCTTTGATTGATTTTTCATTATAGAATTATTTCTTATTCTTCATCAATACAGGTAAAGCAAGAAGTGAGTTTAGTTGTTCCACTGAGAGATGTGAAACGAGCAGAACCAGCTGACAATCAGTCTTCAAATACATCGGTTGTCAAGTCGATTCTAGTCACGGCAGCTTCCACTTCTTTTCTATTTTCGCAAATTCACGACAGGGACTTTGTGATGACAAAAATAAAGGAGTTGTTGGCAAAACAAAGTATGCCGTAAGTTTGATTAACGCTTATTTCACGTTAGTTTAGGCATTGGTAGAGAATTATAGAGTAAAGAGTCTAAAAAGAACAGCTTAAGGTCATCTCGGGGTACCACCTACTACTTGAAGGATCATCCGACAAGGCTTCCATTGTTTCATGCCAGCGACAATTATTCTAATTTTTAATCCTAAAATACTGATTCTCAAAAAAAGGCGACTTTTAACCAACTTTTGTTGATCCAGGAAAAAAACATATGCATAACGAAATGACGAATTTTGTACAAAACAGTTGAATTCTTAACCCGAAAAGATGGATTTTCAACAAAAAAGGTAATTTGTAACCAAACTTTCAAACTTTAAACAAAACTGATTCTTTTTAACGAATTTGTTCACTTACAAACTGAAAGAAAATAAAATTCCTTCAAAAAGAGTGAAATTTTCAAGTAAAAAAGACAAATTTCCAAACAATAATTGGATTTTCAACCTGAAATGATTAATTTTCCACCAAATTGTTGAACTTTCAACAAAACATGTCCTTTTTGACCAAAGAGACGGACTTCCCGACGAACAGTCAGACTTTCAAACCGTTAATATGAATTCCCAAATAAACAATCAAATTCTTAGTTAAAAAAAAGACTTTTTAATAAGATTAGTCAATTTCAACTAAAAAAAAAGTGAAGGTTCTAAAAGATGAGAGAAATTTTGAAACAAAATAGACAAATTTTCTACGAAAAGGTTAAATCTGCAATCCTAAAATATGGATATTCAACAAACAAATTTACTTTAAACCATTTTGTTGGATTACCACTAAAATGCTCGAATTTTGAACCCAAAAGACGAATTTTACATAAAATGAGCAAGTTTTCAACAGAAAAAAACGCTTTGGCAATTAAAAATCTAATTCATTACACAATTAATCATTTTTATCAACTTTGTGGAAGTAAATGAATAAAGTTCTTCATTGTTAAAAATATGTCGACATATGCTTATGCATGACAGCTTAACATTATCTTCCAGATTTGAGAAAAATATTACTGATTGCTAACAATACAACTATATTTCAATGTTCAAAATCAAATTTCTACTGAGTTTTCAACCATGAAAGATTTCTCAGTGAAGAAAGAAACAAAATTCCAACCAAATTGGGTAATTTTTAAGCGTCAAAGATAAATGTTCATTCATCAACCAAAGTGATTCCTTACAAACAACATCGATTTTCCTACAAATAATGCGAATTTCAATAAAAAAAGATCAATTCATCAACCAAAACAAAACTCACTTTTGGTTGAAAAAAAGTATTCATCAACAGGAAAAATTGATTTCCAAGAAAATAGTTGAATTTTTCACTAAACTAGATTCATTATCCACTAAACAGTTGCAATTCCGAAAAAAACTATGAAATTTCTTCCAAAAGAAATGAAAGTCAATACAAATGTTTACCAAAAGAGATAAATTTTCAACCAAGACAAATCTTTGATCGAGAAGAACACGAATTTTGAGAAAATTGTCGAATTTTGTACTAAAATGACGAATTTCCTACAAAACCGTTGAATTTATGAGAAAAGAGATTCTTCTCGATAAAATAGATCAATTTTCAACAAAATAGACGAATTTACAACGAAAGAGTTGAATTTTCAGCCCAAAAACAGCATTCAAAGCGCTACTAAATTGTTGAAAAGTTCAAAGCCATAAACCAAAAAAGCGCATTTTCAACTGAATAGGATGTGTCTTTTCGAAAACCTGACAAATGTTGGACTTGAAAGAAGAAATTTATTATACCATAAGAAAACGATTCTTTACGCAAAAAAGTTAAATTTTCAACATACAAGTATTGATTCTAAACAAAAATGTGAATATTCAACCGAAGTGTTGAATTCTTGACCAAAAAAGATGATTTCTCGTAGAAATTAGTTAACTTTTCAACGCAAAAATACCATTTTTTATCAAAAAAGGTTCTCTTTAACCAAATAGTGGAATTTTAAACCAAAAAACATTTTTGGTTCGAGAATTGAACCAATTTTACCCACATTGTTGAATTCATAATAAAAATTTAAAATCCCCTGTAAAGTTGTGTCTTCAAACAGAAAATAATGCCTTTAACAAAACAGTTCATTTTCAAGGAAATCGTTGAATTTTCAATCCATAAATATGAATTTTGAACCGAGTAATCGGTATATTACCCAAAAAGAATGACTTTTGAGCACAATTGTTTAATCTTGAACTAGAAAGAATCGCATTTCTACCAGAAGGGAGGAATTTTCGAACAAAATAGTCATATTTTCCAACCAAAAGTTTCTTAACAGAAACAAAAAAATTCTAGATAAATAGTTAATTCTGATCTTTGAATATAAATTTTCAACGAACAAACTTATTTTGAATCAAATTGTTATTATTTTCACTAAATAGTTTGGAAGAAGTTGATTTTCGATCAAACAAATAAAGAAAAAAAATTGCATGTTCAATTGACAAGTAGACTAGGCCTACTGGGGATTTTCACGTGAAAAAAAACGCTCTTTAAACTCGATCCAGAATTGAAGAATCTCATATTTTGTAATAACCTGCGGCTGAAAGAGCTATCGGACATAAGTATTTGCCATTGCCGGGATAGGGGAGCCGTAGGTTGAGCACAGTCCTTTTCCAAGTCTCGACGAGCTCGACGCTGGCATGAAACAATGGAAAGGGTTGGATGAGCCTTCAGGTAGTAGGTGGTACCCTAACATGACAAAATAACATATTTATCTAGAACATTAATGTGTCTACCAAGTGGTGCAACAAGCACTAGTTGCACCCAGTCTACGAGTGAAGAAAAGCCTATTGAAACATGGACTTGTCAGCCCCCTCTAATGACACTGTTTGAAGCACCACTAAGCACAGACGCTACGATAAAACAGGAAGCCAAGGAAAAACAGTGGGAGCTGCATTTTGTAGAATATGGAAGGGGAGTTAGTATCTACAAAACTGTCGAAACTGCGAAACTTGTCATTCAAGGTGTACCGCAGGCTCTTAGGGGAGAAGTCTGGCTCACCTTTTCTGGTAAATAGATATTTAATCAAATTTTATTTCCATTCGAACCTTTTTTATTTATACCCGACTAATTTGGACGAAATAGGTGCTATAAATGAGATGGCGATTAATCCGGGGCTCTATAAGTCCCTAGTTGACCAATCCTTGGGTAAATCTTGCCAAGCAAATGAAGAAATTGAGAGAGATTTGCACAGATCTTTACCAGAACATCCAGCCTTTCAGTCAGATACTGGAATCAGTGCTCTACGACGGGTTTTGTCCGCCTACGCTTTGAGAAACCCTCAAATCGGTATGCAGTATCCGTCTTACTCATCTCGATATGGGGCAAAATTCGGCAAGTGTACCCGCCTAAAAATTGGTTGTCTCGGATTTTCTTGAAAGTTCGTGAAATTATTGTCCCCAAGAGGACCTCTCTAGTATGATGGGTTGTCAGTATACAGGGGCTCGAATTTTTAACCTTATACCGCGCATGCTGATACTCGAGTAGCCATAACTTCCACAAAACTTAACCGAATTAACTTTTTTATGGAGGTTTTGGAAACGCTTTTCATCAGCTTCATTTTTTTAATTTAAACCTATTTTTGAGTTGTTTTCCAAGTGCGGCCGTTATTTTTTTTCCAGAATTATTTTCAAAAAAGAGCTTCATTTTTTCCCTTAAAAATGAGCTATTGTCGAAAGTGGGGCGAGAGAAAATGGTGGAGATATATATAACACTTCTTGCGCGCGGTTTCTGCGTTGCGAGCGCCCATGCGTTCAGAATGTACAGTTTCTAGTCGACCACAGATAACCGACTACAAACTACATTTTTTAAGCAAGTAACTATTATCGTTATAAATTATTCCACAGATAATAATTTGTATCATTAATTGGACAAGTAAAATCCACTTTTATTTCCAAGAATTTGGAACGACTTAGCTTCGGCTTTACGTCATTATGCTGCAGGTTTATACTATCCCGTATATTATTTATTTTCATTCACTTCTCTCATTATTTAAAATAGAAATAGTATTACTTGAATACTACATTATTATTATTGCCTTAACTTAGCTTTTACTTCTGCTTAATTTCCAATCATGCCAAGAAGAACTAGCTTGAGTCGTGTCGTTGTTACAATCCTTTTTCTGAAGAAAATCACGAGCGTGATCCGTGCAGTTTAAGAACAATTTCTGCAACTCTCCAAAAAAAGTATCTCAGTATACCCATCGACGCGAAAGTGTATATAAATTGCAGAAAAGAAATTTCTCAATTTGTACTGCTATCTCCTTTGTATTCTCATACTGATCCAACATTTGAAGATGATTGAGTGATCAAGGATAATTCACCTCCTATTCTCAAGAATGATATTTTAATGGAGGATGACGATATCTTTGCCGATCCTTCGACATCCAAGTTTGAAGAATCTAAAAATGATTGTTCTGATTAAAATCATTACGCCGAAATGGAGGTTCTTGAACAAATAAAAGAAAAATTTCAAAAATCTGCAAGTAATTCAGAAAAAGTGTTACTTTTAACTCTTGCTCCGGAATCTTGGAGCCGCAGAAGATTGGCTGTAGAATTTTGTGCTTCTGAACGCGAAACTAAAAAGGCTAAGAAATTAGTGGCTGAGAATGGTATTTCAACTTCTCCTAATTTAAAAAAAGTCCATATTGAGTCACATGCGGCAAGTCTCACCTGTGGCAAGTCTCACCTGTGGAAAGTCTCTTTGCGGAATGCCTCATTTGCGGCAAGTCTCATCTGCGGCAAGTCTCCCTTGTGGCTAGTCTCTTTGCGTCAAGCCTCTTTGAGGCAAGTCTCCCTGGCGGCATCTCTCCCGAGCAGATTGCCAATTTTGTGGCAAGCCTCCCGAACAAAATTGTCTACCTGTGGCATCTCTCCACCTCTAAAGTGGCAAAAGTACAGCATCTGTCCCTAACTCGATTTACCATTTTAAGCTATGTGACCTACATTATTTCCTGGACCAGTCACAGGGGTGCCCCCCCCCCCCTCGAGATTCGGAAAAAGGGGGAGGTTTTGTGACCTAAACTATTCCCTCAACCTATCACAGGGGTGCCTTTTCGCCCCCTACAAGACTTGGGAAAGGAGGGAGGTATTAACCCTGGCTTATTTCCACAAACAGCGTTTTGCCACTACAAATTTTTCAAGGGGAGAGATGCCGCACTTCTGTAATTTTGGAGGAAGAGAAATGCCGTAGGTAGACAATTCGGTTAATGAGGCTTGCCACAATATTGACAATCAACTCGGGAGAGATGCCGCAAGGGAGACATGCCGCAAAGAGACTTGCCGCAGACGAGACATGCCGCGAATAGACTTTCCTCAGGTGAGACTAGCCGCAGATGAGACTAGCCGCAAAGAGACTTGCGGTAGATGAGGCTTGCCGCAGATGAGACTTGTTGCAGGTGAGACTTGCCGCATGTGACTTGATGCGGACCCATTAGAATAGTCGCATGATGCCTGGCATGAAAGATTTCGTTTCCGTAAAAAAGATGATGGCTCCCGTGAGCACGTCCAAAAAAAGTTAATTCTGTGCAATCTTTCTGAATTATATGCAAATTTTAAGGCTCAGCATTCTATAGCAGAAATCTCACCCCGAATCATAAATTTATTTTCATTTTTAATTTCGTACAAGCAAAAACATATCAGTCTTACGATTAAATTATACAAAGTGAAATTAAATCAGGCTGATGAAAAAACGTTCCAAAACCCCCACAGAAAAGTTGATTTGGATATGTTTTGTGGAAGTTATGGTTACTTGAGTATCAGCATGCGCGGTAAAAGGTTAAAAACTCGAGCCGCTGTATACTGACAATCCGTCATACTAGAGACGTCCTCTTGGGGGAATTAAAAGAGGTTCACTAGGACAATAATTTCACGAACTTCCAAGAAAATCGGAGACAACAAATTTTTAGGCAGGTACATTTGACGAATTTTGTCCCATATACGCTTGTGGGGCTCATCCACGACAGCGCCACTAAATTGTTCAGAAATTTCAATTTCAATTTAGTATTAACAATATCTTACAGTGAATAATTTATTTTTGACTTCGAGACAATATTTTTGATTAATATGAATTGATATTCATTGCTTTTTATCAGAATTGCTCAACCACTTAGAAGTACACAATAGTTCGTGTGTTAGGTGGAGCTGTCGTCAAGGTCAAAGAGGTGCCTGTCAGGCGTATGTGCAAAGATTCTGAAAAGATTCAAATTGTTGATACTTATTGCAGGATACTGCCAGGCAATGAACATAGTAGCCTCTGTTCTTTTGATTTACTGCTCAGAAGAAGCTGCTTTTTGGCAGTTGTGCAATGTTTGCGAATCCTTATTGCCGGATTATTATGACCGTAGAGTTGTTGGTGCCCTTGTTGATCAAGGTCTCTTGGAGGAACTTGCAGCTGAACACTTGCCCACTTTGCACGCTCGACTGCAAGAACTTGGGCTGATTAGAGTCATATCCCTGTCTTGGTTTCTCACAATTTTCTTAAGCGTAATGCCAACGGGTAGCGCTGTTAATATCATGGATTGCTTTTTCTACGATGGAGCAAAAGTCATATTCCAGGTTGAACATCTATCTCTTGATAATCCCACTGTGGTAACTATAGTTTATAACAATAGTTTCAATTGAATCTGAATTTTTTAGATAGCACTGATGGTCTTGGAATGGAACCAGGAGAAATTGCTCAACTGTAGAGACGACGGAGAAGCTATGCAGTTGCTGACGGATTATCTTGGGGGTGTTTTTAATGACGAAGGGCCAGTATTACCCAGACCTGTCGACAGCGCGACACCAAACAGAGTATGTTCATGAAAACTCAAATTATTTTCTTCTTGTTAATCTACAACTTCGCGGGAAAAATTGATGTTTAGAGTTAACAAATTCAATATGTAACTAAAGGATAGTTATATCAAATTTTTCTTTGCAGAGCAGGCAAATATACATTTGCACACAGAGTAGGAGACCTAACCGAAGTATCTACTCACTAAACTTAACTCGTCTTTTTGCCAGACCCACGACCGCAAAACCGCTTTCGTATTACTTCATTGCCATGAGATTTAAGCGACTACGTTGTACCCTAGCATCCTCCTGGTTGGCCTGTTTGGCTCTCGATGTGTCTTATTGAGGCTTCCTATTCTGGGCTGCCTCTCTGAAGGCCGCACATCTCTTTGTTTCCGGAAGATGTTCGGTCTGGGGGCTTGGTCTTCTTCAAGGCGCAGAGGTAGCACTGTAGCGTGCTGGCGCACTCAGCATTTCTATGTCCCACGACGCCGCACTTAGAACAACTTTCGTTCCTTGTAGCCACGCTACAGGGCACCTATCAGATCTTCACATGTCCTGTACGAGTCAGTATCTCGGCCATACCTTCATTCATCTTCGCATAGGCACTCAGAACTCCCCTCAAGGTTTCATTTGTCGTATTGGTCCTAATTTTGTCTGAAGCACTGACTCCGAAAACCGCTTCAGTTTCTGTTCCTTCCTCATTTCAGTTGCAAATTCTAGGCCTCTTTGCCTCTAGCTTTGGGATATCCACCTCCTGGGGATCGAGGGTGGGCCCTCTCGTTCTTTTCCTCCATTCGCGGCACGTTATCCGCTATTTGTCTCTGGTCGTGCGCCGATTTTTCTCCTTCACTCTTATCTGCTTCCCCCGCTGATAACTTAGTAGACCGGTATATTCAAGAATTAGTCAATCCCTGAGATTTTCGTAATATTTGAAGGTAGTCCACTGTCAACAAAGCCTACTGAGCATCATCCTCAATTTGTACATGCCTATTTCTATGTAGTCAGCAAAAGTCCTTTATTTCGTTTAGGACGTTCTCCAGAGCTCTTGCAGCCACGTGTATCTCTTTGTTGTACACAACCTATAAAATGTTAGTGCTTCCTCAGCATGATAGAGAATTTTTATTTCCAACCACCACTTCGTCTGGGACTTCATCTCCGAGTATTTTTAGCTCATTATCTTCCATTACAGTTGTATTTGATATTTCTGCAAATCCAATACCACAAGTAGCTAAAAAATGATTGCTATCGCGTCCAAGGAGAAGATGTAAGACTTTCTTTTACAAAACATCAATAATCATAATTTTCCCACAAGTTGCCATATGACACAGAACGACATTCACTCTAAACTCTTTCAAGAGGTCGACGTAAGTCAACAGCATTTTCTCAGTCTAGGAACGATTTAAATATCTGGGTGTTCCGGCTCAACATCTCTGAGAGTAATAAGAGATGTTATTTTCAACAAAACCATATTCCAGATAAAACTGTTCCTCAAATATCAAAAGCTATCCTTGTATTTTTTTATTTGTAGGTCAGAATGTCAGACATTTTTTACTTGTAACTTTTGTTCGAACTTAGTTTCAACTTCTTTCCAGTGGCGTAGATAGGGGGAGGGGGATC
>WSXT02183116.1:0-20886 GCA_011762715.2 Neuroterus valhalla | reverse complement strand
GCGCGTAGCGCGAGGTAAATACATTATCGAGCGCGAAGCGCGAGATCCGAATAACGCGCGCCGTAGGCGCGCTCAAAATTGCGAGCCGCGCGCGCAGCGCGCTATGAGAATGTGCCCGCGCAGCGGGCAGATTTTTTGATTTAGATTCATTCTCTTGGTATGAATTCGATTTCCATTATTAACTACACATAAGCTAAACTTCTAATATTCAACTTTCTTAACATATCGTTAGAATCGCTGAAACCCGTAGATTTCGAATAGAGTATTTAAACATTTTTAATCCAGAATGGAAGAATCACATATTTTGTAATTACCTGCGATTGAAAAAGGTATCAGACATTAGTATTTGCCATCGCCCGGATAGGGAAGCCGTAGGTTCAACACAGTCCCTTTCTGAGTCTGGACGAGCTCGACGCTGGCATGAAACAATGGGAAGGTTCGGATGAGCCTTCAGGTCGTAGGTGATACCCTGAGATGACCTTAAGCCGTTATATCAATTAGAAATTTACAACTTTCATCTGGAATCGTATAATTCTTCGAATATAATTTATAATCGTTTAGTTATTAGAGAAATTTTATTTTCAAGAATTTCCGTTTGAAAACAACTTTGGAACTTTTTGATAAATTTCTTATTCCAATCGAAAAGCTTGCTATTTGAACCTTAATCTAAGAGGGTTCAACTGAAAATTTGGGAAATTCAGTTTTGTTAAATACTCTCATCTCTCACGACAAGACCGGCATCGGGGGTAGACGGCCCTGTGCGGAGCGCAGTTAAAAATCCAGTTCGAACCGGATTTGAAGCGTGTCAAGTGACATGTTAAGTAATTTGATAAATGTTCCTCCTAAAACTAGTAATTAAACGAGTTCCGGGTCAATAATTAAATCCACTGCCATTTCCTCATTTTCCCAATCCGTGTCCATCTTGTAGTTCTTGGAACCTCGGAAAGTTACGAATGAAGTAATAAAGAAAACTGACCTATTATTCGTGAGAGGAGCGGCAAAGCAGAGCTGAGCACAAGCAGAAGGACGCAGTTGGCTATAAGATCAGTGAGCGGAGTGGAATGAAGTCGAGGACGCACCCTTTTGATACCCGGAAGTGAATACAACCCGATAGCACTTGTGGCGGCCAGATATAAAATGACTATCACCTCAATCGCTGCTCCGATCGGGCCAAGTTTTGAGAGTGAACTTATACCAAGTGTGAATTGCTGAAAAAGTCAAACAAATTGTTGAATGGTTGTATTCAAGATTTTTTATTTTATTCCTTGAACTGAACTTGTAAGTAGATTATTGTAAAATTGTAAAGAAAATACAAACCCTTGTACTCAATGGGAGAGCTTTAATTCCGATAAGTAGCTGTAGTGTATTTTGAACAGCGAGTAATGCCGTGGTTGTGGAGAGAACGAGTAAAGCCAACATCGCCAGAGGATAAACAAGTGTTCTTCGAACCCACCAAGTTCTTCTTTGTTCATCAAGGAGCTTTCTGCGCTTTTGGATATCTTCTAATCTTTGGGTAAGACCTCTTTGCAGAGCACCATTCCGGAGGCTCATGAGTCCTGGATTTGGACAAAGGAGCTCCTCCTCGTCATGAGCAACCATATCGCAACCTGGAGGCGACATTGGCACTGGCGAAACGTAAGATTTGCCAGTTGCTTTCGCATGTTCGAGTCTAAAAACCATGTGAAATTAATTTGCACATTTCTTACATACATTTGTTGTTAATTACTCACTATTTTTCAATTTTTGAAAGTTACCTCCTTTTTATGCAGTCCTCCTCTAAACTGTAGGCGAAAAATTCTTCGTCAAGATTTTTTAAAAACTGTGGCTTGACTAGGAAAGAACCGACTACTCCGAAGAGACGAACAAATCCAACTGGCGTGCACACTGAAATCAAGAACATCCGGGTAAGTACATCAATCCACCTTACCGATGAGTATCAAGTATTAAATATTCATATGGTAATACTTACGCAATAACATAACAACTCCAACAAAAGAGACGCACGAATACAAAAATGGTAAGTAATAACTCCATAAATCTGCAAATGAGGAAAGTGGATAAAATAAAGAACTAGAAAAAATGCAATGAAATGATATAATGTAATGAAAAAATATAATATAAAATACAAGATAATGGATTGAAAATACGTACTGAGTAGCGTGTGAAGATTCGACTTCTGATAGTCAATAAGAGCGGACATAACATAGGTCATTCCTAGTACTAGCATTCCAAGTAAGCACAAAACTGTCACAGTTTCGTAAACTCGAGACATAATTCCCTATAAGATTATATAGAAAATTAGCTGATTTTCATATACCTTAAATTGAAAATTAAAAATCGTGAATAGAAATTACCTTCTTATATCCAGCGAATCCTTCCGACTCTGTGAAAAGGTAGGCGAATGGCAGGAAAACGAAAAGGGAGAGGTTCGAAAACAGGAATACGTGATTCCACAGTCCTGCAAAGAAAAAAGAAAATAGCTTATTTGTAAGTAAGTAAAATCCAGGGATTACAGAGCTTAAGTAGTTCAATTCTAGGTTAAAAGGGAGATATATTCTAAGAGAATGGAATTCTATTTTTGTCATTAAAAATGTTTATATCTTATCCGTATTTTGTAAATTACATGAAACTGCCCTATAAACGAAAAGTAGCGCCTCTTCTTAGCAACTTCTGCACATACTACATTGTAGTTCATAATGCAAAGAGTTCAAAATTTTTTTCTTCCAGCTACGATTTATAAATTCGTTGAATTTCTTAGAACTTTCTACTGTTAAAAAGTACACCAGATTTTTTTTCTATGAATATCTTTTTATCAGGATATAGGTCCTGATTTCCTATTATTTTCAATTTTTTATTACTTTTAATATCTTGAGTTGTTTAAAATATTTTTCTGAATGAACTAGAACTAAATAGTTCAAAAGATAACACAAAAATAGCTATGTGAAATACCTCTCACCTGTTATTATAAGCAGGAATTTAACAACATTATTGTGGATGGAGATAACAAAATTATGAAGATAAGGATTTTTTTCAATATGTAGTTTGCTTAAATGTAATATCCAGTCATATAACACTCAGCTCTCAATTAATTATATTTTTTAGGGTCCTGATAAGCTACTTTCTCACATATTATTTTTTATACACAAAACTTTGTTTCTACAACCGACAGCCTACACTAAAATCTTATGTTTACGAATGACTTCCTTGATGTTTTATGGAAAAAAGCAATTTTAAGATTTTATAATTTCAAATGGAAAGAGCGATTAGATAAAAAATAGGTCGTTCTATGATCCCTGTAAATGTAATTATTCCAGGAATGTGAGAACCTTGGATTTGAAAGTATTGAAAGCAGGAATAGTTGAGATTGACAAGTAAGCAAATCAGCAGTAAATACTTCAAATATAGAGCATTTGACATTCTTTCATGGGACCAATTATATGATTCATATTCAAAAGCTCTATAATTTGGGATTTGCTAATATTCTTTTGAAATTTTCCAGAACGGTTCAAAATATATAGGCACTCTTCTGTTCGGCCCATTTAAATTCGTTATTCTATTTAAGTAGTGAAATTTCAATTATTTTCATTCATTTGTAACTCAGAGCAGTGCTTAAGAGCCCCAGTTAGAATATGATGAATAAAATTACATGAATTCAATAGAATATAAAGTTAAATATGCCAGACAGGCGTGTCCTTATATATATTGAACCATTTACAGAAATTTCGAAACAATATTTAAGTTTTTCAGATTATAAAGTATAGGGGTTGGTTTAGGATAGGTTTCACATGCACTTGAGGGATGCAATTTTTTTTGTATGCTTTTGACACGAAATGCTAACATTCTCCATGAAAAAATTGAAACTTTTGAAACAAGTGTGTTTTCACGGAATTTCCTGAACGTAAGGGAGTAATTTTTTAGCGTGAGTTCAGCCCTGAAAGACAAAATGCTGCCATTATCAGCTAAAACGTTTCGACTTCTTAATTGAAAAATTTCCTTTATCCGTATAAAGTGGAAGATGCTTTCAGACTCATAAAATTCAAACTATTTATGTTTTCAATTTGAAGATATACAACTTTAACTGAAGCCTCCTCGAGCGTATTTCGAGCAGGAAAGCAATAATCAAAACTTGGAACGCATTTTTCTCGAAACTCAAGCGATCATTACCAAATTTAAATCAGTTATTATTAATATAACTCTGAAGTACTTGAACGAATAATATGTTAACTTTTCAAGTTCAAGGGAATATTGTTTATTTATTTAATCTTCCTTGTTTTTTTCTTTTGTTTCAAATGATTCATTCATGAGTAACGTTGCGCACCGCAAAACAATTTTTTTTGTACCTCTGGCAGATTGGCTATAACTTGGTTATTTATTAATATTTTTGCATGCAAATTTTTTTGTTACTTTTTGAAATATGTATTATTCGAACTGTCAAATATTTGACAATGAAAGACTAACCAATTTCCTTTAAAAAATTCTTGAAAAATTCTTAAAAATTTTTTCGTGGCTGCTTTGTGTTGTTTGATGTAGTTTTAGGTGTTCTGTTAAGTTGACTGAACCATTTTGAAAAATAATTAAAATTGACCTAGAAATCGCTATATTTATAAAAATTTTCAAATTCGATTTTCTCAAAAACGCCATGGGTTTTTGGCTGATTTTTTTTTTTACAAATAGCTGATTCCAAGACCTAAGTTTGAGGCTATATGGGACTTTCCAATGTTGCGTCATACGGAAATGAAAAAATAAAATCGATTTTTTTCACTTTTTGCGTTTGTTTGCACGAGTCTTCTGATGAATCATTTTAAATTATATAAAAATATTTTCAAGAAAACAGTATTACTATAATTAGGTCCCTAATTACATTCTTACATTTTTTTATTTATCAAAAAAATTTTAGTGAGCCAGTAATTGCATTTTCATGTACACATTTCAATTGGTTTTATATTCATTGTCTTTCACTTAGTTTTTATTCAAAACTCTTCGTTATTTTGGAAGACTTACTGTTATTTCCACTGTTTTACATTCTTTTTTTCTGTTGTTTTTACTTCTGCCATAGTCGTTTGTGAATTTCGACCTTTAAAAAGTTATATTTTACCGTCTTCTTTTAAGGACTTCCAAACGTGAGTCTTTTGAATTCTCCTGGTTGATCCTTTGATTTTTTCCCATTACAATAATTTTCTCTCTCTGAAAGATTGTACTTCTTCTTTTGATAATTAAATTAAACATATTGCAGTTGTGTGTAATTGAAAATGATTTACTAAAAGACTCCTGCAAATAAACGCAAAAAAGTAAAAAAAAAATCGATTTTAATTGGAAAGATTCATATCTCTTAAAATTTAGATCTTGGAATCAGCTATTCGTGAAAAAAAAATCAGCCAAAAAAAAGATGGCGTTTTTGAGAAAATCGAATTTAAAAATTTTTATAAAAATAGCAATTTCTAGGTTAATTTATATTATTTTTCAAAATGGTTACGTCAAGTTGAACATCTAAAACTACATCAAGCAATACAAAGCAGCCACGAAAAATCTTTAAAACTACAAAAATATGAGGTATTTTCATTTTTTAGTTGACCGAGGGTCATTCTAGAGGTTAACTTAAAGAGCAACATAAGTCCTGCAATTTTGGTCCCATCGAAAAATAAAAAAATACGTGTCCCCTCATTTTGCACCTAGAAGAACATATTTCAATTTGGAGACGATCGGTGACATGAGTGTCACCAGCCTGCATGATTTGAAATGGAATCGGTCCTTAGAGAATGATTATCATCTTAAAAACAGGCATCTTGAGTCTTGATGCATTGTAGATTACCTTGAATGAGAGAGCTGTTGAGCCACTTAACATAGTAGCTGTTGGGGTAGAGGATGAGAACCTCATTGCTTGCAATGGAGAGGGGCAGCAATAAAGTTGCCCCGATTGACACAGCCAGGGAGACAGAGCAGAGCCAGAGGCTGATTCTGTAAACCATCGCCTCATCTTCGTCGACTGAGAGATAGTCTTCACGATCATTCCTCCTGAATCTGGCAATCAGCGCGTAACTTGAGGTGTATAGTAGGAGAAAGAGAAGGAGATATATCTGCAACATAGAATATTGTATGACCTTGAGTGAATCCGTTCAGTGCATTGACACTTTAAACGCAGTCAATGGATTTGTTTTTGGCAACCGAGAGCAATCGCGTAAAATCACGTAATATTTTGCCAAATTCGTCACGAAATCTGAATGCAATTTCAATACAAAAGGAAAAAAAAACAAATCCTCAAGAGTTGTGAAATAATTACTTTTCGAAGAACAAATCTTAAACGTTAAATCTTAAATGTTATTAATATTTGCTGATACGATGCTTCTTGATTCGTAATAATTAATCTCTAGAATGGTCTCATTTGTCAAGAACAAAGTTGATACGCGTTATCATCATTGCACAGTGAGAAATTTACGAGCTGATTCTACTCAAAATAAATTCTGAAAGGGGATAAACTGCAAATGCATTTACTCGAACACCATTTTATCATAAGAATAATAAGGCCAGCTGTATGGTGATAATCTTCAAATCGCAAACTATAAATCCTGAAATAGAACAATGGTGCTTAAAATGGGTTTTCAGATTTCAACAATTATCTATTCCTAACTATGCTTTAAGTGTTATCAGGGTGACGATTCGGCGAAAGATTTCAAATTCCCGGTTTTGCACGGTCAAGTTTTCCAATCTTCCCGGTCAACTACAAGTAACATATTTATATTTGTCGCAAAATGCTAAAATTTATTTTTGTTCAAATCTAAACATCCTTTAACCCAACAGATCAAACATTGCAAAATAAATCAGTTCTAAACAAAATACTCTAATTTTCAACAACAAAATATCATTTTTCTTTTACAAAAATTGAAACAGTTAAACTTAAAATTGGGAAAATGAATCTGCGATAACAAAGAAAAATGGATTTCTAAAAAACTGTTCATTTTTCAACCAATGTGATGATGTGATTTTAAAACAAGCATAAAAGTTTTATAAAAAAAATCTTGAAGAGTTTTCAAACAGATAAATTAACATTCACTGAAAAGGTGAATTGTTAACTACAATTTCATTAATCAAATTCAAAATTAAAAAAAAGGATATTTAATTAAACAAATAGATTTTCAACTGAAACATTGGAATTTTCAACTGGAATGAGTTAAATTTTCAGTTCAAAAAAATTACTTATAACACAAAGAACTAACTTTCAACCAAAAAAAAAAACATTTAAACAACTTATTACATTTTCACAAGAAATGATGGAGAATCTGTAAATGTTCAACAGAAGTAGTTGAATTTCAAACTAGAAATGTTTCATTTTTTTCCAAAAAACTAATTTTCAACCAAAAAATACAATTTTTCAACAGAATGGTTGAAATTTGAACCATAAACATAGAAATTAACAAACAAAAAAGGAATAGTGACATTTTTGCATTGACAAATTAATTTTAAACCAAACATTAAGAGTTTTCAACAAGGTGAATGTTCAACTAATATGAAAAATGTTTAACTGTATAACTTGTATTGTTAATCTTAAACGAGAATTTTTCCGAAGAAAAAGATAGTTTCCTAATAAAAAATCGATTTTTCAACAAAATATGTATAGTTTCAACGAAAAAATTGAATGTTCAATTCAAAAAGACAAATTTCAACCGAAATGTCGAATTTTAAACTAGAGAAAAACAATTTTCATTAAAAATGAATCAGTTAAATTTTCAATTGAAGTAACTGATTTTTAACAAAAACTGATGAATTTTCAGGTATAATGATGAATTTTTAAATGAATAGATGATTTTCAACAAAAAAGATGAATTTTCAACCATAAAGATTAATTTTCTACAAAAAAGGAAAATTTTTCACGAAGTAAATAAATACTCAAAAAAATAGTTTCATTTTCAAGATCAAAAATCAATGTTCAACTAAATACTTGAATTCTCACCAAAAAAAGATGAGTTGATTTTTAACAAAGTAGTTACAATTTCAACCAGAGGTGAATTTTGAACCGGAATAATGCAACTTTAACAAGCAAATTTGATGTGCAACAAACAAGTGTAAATTTCAAACAAGTAGTTGATTTTGTAACACAAAAAGGATAAATTTGCAATAAACAAATTATAATTGCTTTTTAAAAGTTCCCGTTTCATGTAAAAAATTCCCTATTCCCAGTGAAATTCTACTTCTTCACTGAAACTCCCTGCCTTGAAAAAAAAACTAAAATTATTTTCTGAAATTCCTTGTCCCAAGTCAAATAAATGAGGGAAGCAAACAAAACGCAATAGATACATTTTTTTTTTAAATTTAGATAATAATTTTTTCTGTATGTTTGGGCTATTATCTGTTCGATTATCAAATTTAAGTCAGCTAAAAAAATCTGACAGAGCAACGAATTTGCAAAACGTTTTTCTCACAATGGAAAAAAAATTCTCCCTCTCATGAAGTATAGATATATTTTAATATTTTGAAAATCAGATGAAAGGAACGTTACATTCTCTAAATCAAATGATACGATCGTTTTTTCATTCATAAAAAGAAAGCAGTCATTTCTCGTATTTTTTCGGCAGAATTTTTAATAGTCTCGGTTGAGTCAAGTAAATTCCCGGTCATTTACCGGTTTGCCGGTCAAGTCGCCACCTTAAAATTGCAACAACAAAAAATATTGTACCACTTTAGAAAAAAGCTATTTTGGACCACCATAATTACTTTTCTATTTAATGACAAATAAAAAAAAAGCAATGACATCTAGCAGAATGTATTTATTTTTTATAATTCTACTTCTTCACTAAAACTCCCTGTCCTAAAAAAAAAACTATAACTATTTTCTGAAATTCCCTATCATCAATTCAATTGTATAATTGGAGTCAGCTAAAATAATTTCGCAGAGCAACAAATTTTCAAAATATTCTTCAAATCAAATGATAAGATCTCTTTTTGATTCATGAAAAGAAAGCTGTCATTTTTTGTATCTTTTTAGTAGAATTTTAATAGTCTAGGTTGAGTCAAGTAAATTCCCGGTTCTTAATTAAACTCCCGGTCATTTCCCGGGTTTTTCCCGGACAAGTCGCCACCCTGGTTATGCAAGATATCAAAAAAAGATATCTCACAATGTGTAATTGTTTCTACAACTGAACTAAAAAAAAGGAAAAGGGGAAGAAATTCCTAAATCTCCCAGGGCTTTGTCTTAATTCTATTACTATTGTCCCGTACGAGATTGTCTTGCTTCTATTTATGCCGGAGCTTAAAATACAGGAATGAAATGACCCAACTAACCAAATTGAAACCAGTGTACAGAAATACCACTTGGTGATTTTCGAAAGAAGCTTCAATAAATAAGAATTCACTACTTTAAAAACTGATAGAATAATATCAAAAAAGCCTGAAATATCATTTTCGATTTTATTCCTATACAAATTATTGTATACACAACAAAGGTGCACACTTAAAAGCTTTCGTTAAAACTAATTGCATTTATGACAAACGCGTGACCAAAGTTTTGATCGTCAGTTGGCTTCTGTAAAATCCGCACTTGTTGGGTTGCCAAGATTTGCTGCACGTGTTTCCAGCGAATTTTAACAGATTAAAATATTATCAGATTGATAGTAAACAGAGTAAGTTGTATTGGCAAATCTTAAATGAGAATAAGAGTCACGAAGATTTTTCAATTCAGTACGAGGTTACATTTTTCGGTTTTCACGCAAACACTGATCGATACGAGTTTTAAATCGAATATTTCGATTAACGTTTGCAGAATGGAGAAACAGAGAATATTAAGAATGGCTTCAAGTCTTGTGTAAAAAGATGAGGCTAAAGGAAAGTGTATCAAAATTAGGGAGGATACTTTACTTCAAGAACCTGCGATTACGAGTTTTTGTAAATGGATTTAACAAATCTAAAATATAATTCTTGATAAGGACAAAAGGTTGGTACATTGTTTTCAATATTCATGACTCGTGTCGATTGAATGCACGAGCAATTGATTTTTAACAAACGGGCCTCATCTAACTCCAATCTAACATCCACAATTAATCTACATTTGTAAACAGGAATGCATTCTTTAGCTTTAGCTGTTCAAGGTTCGAGTACAGAAAGTCAGAAATGCGTCACGCGAATCTTTCTTCGCTCGAGATTTCCTTGTTAAATAAGCCATGAGTCGTATAGATTCATTTTTGCAAGTTTTTCACTTATCTTCCACAATGTTTTTTAATTTTAATTCTGAAATATTTGATTGATGAGCTATTTCTTCTCCCTTATACTGAATAAGTGAATTAGAGCCAGGAGTAAATAAAAAGATTCTCTCACCGTTTTTCTCCAAATCAATTTCTCAAATATTTTCGTGCAAATGGTTACATAAAGATAATAGATTTAAAGAATTTAAGATCGAACACGTTAAGGTAAACTCGCGTTCTGTTTAATTCTCTTAGTTCTCGGGAATTGCTGTTTTTTCTACCTAATTCTACGGTTCGTATTCTTATCAGACTGTGATAATGAAGAGTCTGTGCTTTGACAGGTTTTCCTTCTCTAGCTGTAATAATATTATCATTGTTGTGCACGCGTACGAATGACTGACAAAGCCAAACGCAATCTATAAATAGGACTGCAAGGTGAATATAGCTAACACGTTAAGTACTTGTCCTTTTTTCGTGACGCTGAACCAAAAATTGTTGATCTCTGACATTCCGAGTTGACTGTAAAAAAAGAGGAGTCTTTTAAAGTCAAGGGTTCAATTCATCACTTGTACGAAAATGTCCTTATTAAAGATCAGAACAATAAGAGACAAGAAGAAATGTATCTCAGGGAGTCGCTAATTCATTTACACATATTTTTCTGGTCAGATGAAGACTTTTCAATCGTTTACTCCTCAGAACGGAATTCAAGTCAGGATTCATTGCCTACTCAGTTGGTGCTAAAAAATGATGGAACTTGCTGAATCAAACTTGAATTTATAAAATCAGACTTGATATAAATGGCTTGAGTGAAGCCGGTTTCGTGACCTTGTCGGACGAATGCTCTGATAATTCGTAGCTAGGAATTTATTGTAAGAAATACTCAAGAACTTTTATTAGAAAGTACAGAGAAAGCACCGCGCAGATTCACGACATCTTGTCACTTGAGACTATCTATTCCAGTGGTTGTCAATCTTCTGGAATTTTTAACAGTAATTTTTCACTGGAAAGGGAGCAGGTTTTTATTTGATTTTTCCTCATATTATCGTTTCAAAAATAAGGAAAATACAGGCCGGAAATAAATGCATAAGCGATCGCTCCTGGAGTAAATCCATAAAATTTGTACTATACTTGTTCCACTTCTGAAATAATAGTCAGTACCAAGCGCAGTCATAGAGGAAGACAAGAACTATATACAAGCAATGTAATTATTCAACAACACAAAAGCATAAAGAATGCCATAATCCTCGTTTATGTGGGGCATTAGCGCGTGAAACGGATTCGTCTATGTAATTTAGATGCCGAGGTCAACGTTCAAAAACCCAAAGAGATAACTGTTCTTCTTTCTCTCGATTAACAGTCATTCATATTTCTCCGCATATTTTTCATGGGTAAAATTTATAACAAGAAGTAAATGTATAATTTTTGCACAAGAAAAGACTTGCTGGAATGTGCCTTTTGCATCTCTTGCGTTATTTGCATCTCTTCCTACAACGCACAGGAAATGTTGTAATCAAGAGATGAAACTGGGCGTCAGATAACGACAAACGCACTTTGGATTAATTTTGCAATTTATTGTTAAAGAGAATGAATTATTCAAAAGCTGGAATTCATATTTCAATTGCAATTTAAACATCTTATAGGAGCTGATAATGTAAATTATGGTTTTCCCTAACGACAAAACCGCAAAGATTGGGAAAAATAGTTCAGGTAGATTTCGTAAAACAGTTCTCAGAATTCGTATACCTGCCTGCGCATAGTTCATTCTACATTTCCTAAACTTATCTTTTCCAAAACTTTCCTGAAGATTAGAAATAAATAAAAACAGACAGGTGTACAGTCATAAAGTTGCATTCAGAAATAGACGGCTTCCGAATCTATCCCTTTTTTCATTAGGAATCAACTAAAGCTTTAAACTTACGTGGAATTGCTTTGAGGATTTATTTTTGAGAGTAACTAAGAATCTAGAATTTTCACAGACTTTTCAGAGCAAATAAAAACACTGTCAATCAATGACGTGTCCTAACCTCAAATTTTTTTAAATTACTGGAGCTTGGAGCCCCTATAGTCTATACAAAAGATTACGTAATTATAATTTTGCACGGTGAAACAGTATGATTAAAGCCTCTTTTTTCCTCCCAATACAACGTGGCTCACATTATGAAGGGTCATAAGCATAATCAGTGACTAGTAAGCAACTAGATTGTTCAATAAAAAAAAGTATTCTTACAATATTCTCCCTGACGGTATTGTGAAACAGCTGTTCCCTAAGGTCTGCATCATCTTCCATTTTCACCTGTTTGTCAAAAAGTTGTTTTTGGATGGATAGACAACCGATGAAGGATGTATTAACATTTTAGTCTTCTATTTTATGCACCAATCACGGCTTTTGTGACTGCTGTTCACGTATCAAACTGTCACGGTTCAATTTTGAGGTTCTCTTTCAAACAAGTAAAAATTAGATTTGCTGAATGAAGTTGAAAACGCGCCGTGTACATGTGGGAGTTCTCGACATAGCTAACTACGCCTGTCACAGCTGATGAGAACAGAGAAACTAATCAAGCAAAAGCAGCATAAGTACAAAAATTTAGCGTCGCAAAACGGAATTCAATTAGGCGTCCGCTGCGTCCGCAGCGCCATCTGAAACAGCAAAAAAACTGGATTATCGACCGCAGATAATAAAATAAAATATTGAAAAAATAATTAAAGTAATTTTTTAATCATAGCAAATTATAGTATGAGGGCAGCTTCTTCAATCATCAAGATAAATTCCTGGTAATTAACCGGTTCGCTGAGATTTTTTACGGTTTTATTAATTTAAAACTTATTGACCAATTTCAACTTAAATGCCGTGAAACTGCAGAAATTTTCATTTTTATCTTCTATGAATTAGCAGTTAAAGATCTCTGATTAAGAAATCTAAAATTGAAGAATGAGTTAATAAATTTGTAGTTCATAATTATATCGCTTGAACTTTGAAGCAATTTCTAATTAGAAACATCAACCTTCCAAGGATTTCAATTGTTCTTATTTTAACTAGACAATTTTCAAATTATAAATTGAATTTTTTCAGTTTCAAGTCATTTCAAATCAATAACTGTTTGATCTTCATTTATACATGCATCAAAATTTAAGAATTTCACAAAAAGATTAAAATTTTCCAAACTGAATAATACAAATCGTAACTTCTAAAGAAAAGCTCTGAAAAATGAACATTCAAAAGCTTTGAATTTCGAATAAACCAGTTGAAAATTGATTAGTTCTAAATATTTTATTCGTGATTGCTCATTTTAAATGAAAAATCAAACATTGATGAATATGAGGAAAATTGTGAATACGGAAATTTTTTTGACTGAAGCAAAATTTGGACAGTATTTGAAATTGAATGCAAGTGTTTTTATTGAATCCACTAATTTGGAGTCATTCAGAAATTGGAAATAATTTATAAAGTTCCAGTCAGACGATCACACTTGTTTAACCACCATGGCTTCCAAATTGGGACAGTTCATCTTTTGATGTTAAAATCTGTAAATTGTTTGATTTTGAACAAAGTTAGAATCTTACAGTAAAATCAATTATTTTTTAGTTTTGGATATTCGAAGTACAGTTCAATTTTAAAAACCAATATTTAATATTTCTTCACACTCAATGAACTCGATCGTTTTTAACAAAAATGAGTTATTCGAAACGCTATCAAATCTTGATTCGATATTAGACTTCTTTAGGCAGACAGCTATTTTCTTGAGTCAGATTGGACTTATGTCTCTTTTTAGTTTGTACGGCAGTAAATGATTTCATAATTGAAAAAGTTAACATTAAACCTAACATTTGAAAAATGTTGGAATCGAATTTCATTTCAAATAATTGGATAGATTTTTCTCCTCCGAATTTGTGAAATGCCCGACCAAAAAAAAAATTTACTTCAATTTCTTGTTTTCTCCAGTCCAGCAATCACGCCGATCATGTACTATTTATCCAAAAATGATGCTTAAATATGAATTTGAGTTCAACCAGACTTTTCGAATACATTTTTGAAACAGCATTGGTTGCGTTATTCATAATTTCACGGGGTTTTTAACTTGATAACTTATAAGAGAAGAATTAAAAAATTTGATTAATGAAAGGATAAAGCTGGATTTGAATGGTTCAAAAATAATAAACTTGACGAAACCTTTTATATCATTCTATCTCATAAGTTTATTACGATGGAAGAATGCAGCTTATAAGGTATTTTTAAAGTACGTAGTACAATAAATTGTGAATCTATAAAATTATCACTCACTAAGTAGAAAATTTATTCCTATTTAAATTTCTCTATTTTTTTTCCTGGTGCGCCCAAGTCACCGCAAATTAAATATTTTTCAATAGCCTCATAAAAAAGTCAAAAAATAGTACGCTAACAATAAGCCGAAAAAAAAGTTTTCTAGATATAACTAAAAAAATACCAATTATAATCTAAACATAATTCACGGAAAAGAACTTTCCCGAGATCTAGGATCCTAGAGCTACCAATCGGATCACATAAAATTTTTATTAGAGAGATGTGATGTTGGCGATCAACTTCGTCCATTGACAACATTGCTGAAGCATTTCATACTTATACCTAGCAGATAAAGCGCTCCGTAATGACAATGTACAGTTTAAGCTTATATAATTATGGAGAATAATATTGTCGAAGAAAAATAAGAGAAAAATGTGATGAACTGATGAAATAAAATAATATTTTCATTTGCTATAGCTTATTCTAATTGGATTAACTGCTATTCCGAGTGCATTAGATTTAGTTGATAAGAAATCTCCATTCATAGACAGAGTCGGTCAAGAAACTTAGTGACTGGCTTGAAAATAAACGTACATTTGACTTTTTGTACTACCTATAGATAATTGTATCCACTCACGCTAATAGCGCCACTTTTGTTCCTGATTATTATTCTTCAAGAATTAAGGTAAATCCTGCTTGTAAAGTCATGAATATACACATGAAATCAACATTATACACCTTGAATAAAAGCTTGACATACTTGTGACGTTCACATATAGTTAATTTCGCTGCTATGGGATTGCTATTCATTTCCATTATCAAAAAATATATAATGTGTTGAACATTTAGCGACAAATAAACTATAAAAAGTCTTGAAATAAAAGATATGTTTAACTATATATATTTATTTCCTTCGTGTATCCCAGCATTCTACTTTGCAAATGGTTCAACGTAGTTTCTACAGCAAGGAACAGTGTTGTGTTTAGATGGTTTACAATCGTGTATCACAGAGTTCATTTTCACAGGTGTTTGTCATGCATTTAGTGATTTTTTTCTATTCAAGTACTCTTTTGTTCAGAAGCTAATTTATCAAATCCAGTTGAAGGTTCTCAACCATTTATACTCCTACTTTATAAATTAATTTCTATCACCATTCTAGGAATCGACGTTTCAAATTCTATTATTCCCAGCATTTTCTATCCAAATTTCGTAAAACTACAGTTTGTACAAAAGTACTATGCGCAATCTCCAAGTGCTCGGGGGAATCGAAACTTGTTGGGAAATCACATATCTACCAGTTTCGTTTTTACGCTAAGGCAGTACCTCTCCGAAATTAGTGTGACCCGTGTCTTTGGCGTGATAAGTGGCAGCTAATTGTCCACTGAGCATTACGCCACAGTCTTCACATTTGAGCGTAAATTTCTGAACATCAGTATATTGCCGACTAGAGTTTGCTTCCTTCGCAAGTTCAGAAGCCTGCTGCAGTATTCTACTATCCTCAGCCTGGAATATTGTCTGATGATCTTGTCCCTGAGAAAGAGGAGCAATCTTCATATTGTATAGTTTCAAATTATTTTAATAGGAGAGGGACTTTCGATACAAGAGAAAGAGCTTACCTCGCGTTCCAAGTAGAGAGGATCGAAGTGAATGCCATCAAACATTAAGAAAACTCTTAGAGGGTACTGGTGATCCTCTCCGAATCTGTTAATTATGGCATTTATACTATCAACGACTACGATCTCCATCCCATAGTATTTCGAGAGAACAGATAATTCTATTGCCCCGCCCCACGAATCCGGCTCTTGTATCCATTTGCAGTATTCAGCGTTTGGACGACCCAAAATTGCTTCCGAAAACTCATCTGGTTCTTGTGCCACTGCATTTGCAACAATACTTCGCATATAGTCTGCACATGCTGGATCCACTTTGCCTGGAAAGTATAGGATGATTTCGAAATAATAATAATAAAAAATAAAAATTTAGAATTAATCAGAATTTGAATTTCTCTTCAACGTATAACATTCAAATTTAACTATGAGATCCTTGGAAATTAGGTAAAAACAATAACTGAACTACGATTCCATTTTGATTCATGCAGCGAGATAAGGATGCCAGAATGAGTGGGTCTTTAAATGTACCATTCTTCGATAAAAGTAAAGGGATAAGCTTTTTATAGTTTAGCCGCAAAAAATTATCTTATGATAAACCAGCTATTGAAGCTATATTTCTAAAAATGTTGAAAGTGAATTTTCTCAAGAAGTCTGCCTTTTAAAATTGGTATTTTTCGAGGTAAGATTGTTGACGAAGTGCATTACATTTGACCGAAAATTCCAGATAAACCATTTTTTCAGTGAGAAACCATTTTTTTCTCAAATAAAAATCTTCAAATTCTGCGTAAACCGCAAAAGTAAAAAGTTGTCCAGAATTAAAATTTCTACAAAAAAGTCTTTTCCACATTTTAGAAGGTGATATTCCATCGACTAATATATTCACGAGTACACGTCAATGGAATGTAACCTTTTGCGAAAATTATTTTTTTCTTGCAGAAAAAATGGTTGACCTAAAAATAAGCATTTCTAAAAAATGCAGTGCATATTGATAACAAACATTGATAACTCATCTGTCATATTCGGCTAAAATTTGAAATACTAATCATTTTATTTTCAATGTAGTGTTTATACTTTATCTTACGGAAAATTCTGTACTGGTAGTCAGTGCCAATTTTTTACTTTGAATAAATACATTTAAGAGTGTGTTACATTTGGAATGATTTTACAATATAGCGTAAATCCTTCATTTTGAGCTCCAACTTGGTTCGAATATTCAATGAAATCTCAGAAGGAATAATTTTTTTTCTTTTTGTGTTTCAGGAACGGAAATGCATTGCATAATCAGTACGTAAATCTTAAAAGAGAAAATTTTGGTTGGGTTCGCTTCTTGAGATCCTTATTGGGCTCGAAATCTGTCTTTATGTCCAAAAATTAGGAAATTTGAATTCTTACCATTGATGACAAAACCAATGCTGGTGAAAAGGCATGAGTTATCACCAGGGACAACTTTTTTCAAGAGCATTCCGGGATTTTCGCCCAAAGATTCTGTATTAATTACTTCTCTTCGTGGAACGTCTTCGCGGTGTATTTCTCCTGGTGGTTTTTCAGAAACATAAAATATATCACCAGAGATGATATTGCATTCAGTAATTTTAGCTTCAGCTTTGCTAAAGTCCACTGTTTCTCTTGGTTTGAAATAGCCTTTGCTAATCACAACAGAGTTCACGTTGATGCACGCTTTGTCTGCCAATTTTTGTTTCAATTGTTGCATCGTACAAAAGGGATTTAAAGTCATGATCTCACAGCCTTCCTTTGACATAATTTTTATTTTGATCGCACGTTCGCCCAGCATTTTTATTTTTTCTTGATTATGCTGACTAGGTTCAATAAATTTTGGAGCGATAACAATTTTCAGACTTGCACTCTCAGCTGATGAAATTGACCAGTCAGAATCGAGCGATGAATTTTCAGACTTATTGGAACTTAAATAATACACTACACGGAATTAACTATGGGGTGGGGGTTAAAAAATCATTTTGTTTGCATGCACTAGTGAAAACACTCCTGAATGGTCAGTTGATGAGTATGACGGTACAATATTTACGAGAATTTTGTCACGACAGATGATGACAGGTGACAGCCGAAATATTCCATTGTGCGCATGAGTATGAAAATCGGCGCGTATTTTTCAAATTGAAAACATATAAATAATGTTGTAAGAATTTTTTCGATAGTAAATAATAATTTCAGGTTTAACCAATCAACCCCTCATATTCCGCTTAATTTTTATCGATTCAAAAATTATAAATTTCAAGGTATTTTTATAATTTATAAGATTTGTATTTATACTTGGTTACTTTGTTAATCATTCCATTTTTTTGTTGAATTCGAAAGCTCATCTGGCTATTCAATTTTCAAATCTCATGCTGTGAAAGTTTAAAATTCAATTATAATAATATTGAAATCCAATTATATTGAACCAAAAATAAGAAGCAATAAAATTACGATAAAATGCTTATTAACTTGCTCATTAAACGAAGAAATTGCGGTGATGAGGATTTTGCAAATTATAATAAAATCGAAACTTGTGAACTTGAGCAATTATAACATACAGAATTTCTACGTCATATAGATCTGAAGCAAGGGGAAGAACATGATACTATAACAGAGTAAAAAAGATACACGCATTAGAACAAATATTCATGAATGAAATTAAAGCAGTATTAATTTTGTCACATACGAATTCAAAATAATAATAATAATAAAAATATAAATAGCAAAGTAATATCTTATTTAAATGTAATAAAGCAGGTTCAAAACAGAGATGAAAATAATATATGAAGAAAAGATATAAAAATTAAATAACCATTTTCAATTTGAATTTTTCAACAAAATAGAAAAATCAGTTGAGTAAGAATACCTATCGGATAAATGTCTCGTATTTCCTACGCCAATGTACTTGCCAGAATAAAGTAGATTTATTTTTAGAAAGAAAAATAAATTTTTCGTTGATTTTATTCTGTATATTTTCCTTATCATAGGTGTTTGTATAATAACCTTCATTTCTGAGAAAAGGATTATATATGGAGGTCCTTATTTATACAATAATAATTTTCATTGGGAAGAAGATTCTTAACTGATACAATATATCAAAAACTGAAAAAAGCCTCTCAGGCACTAAACCACTATTTTATTTATAAGAGTTTCAAATAGGACAGAAAAATGGTTTAGTGAAAATGCATAAGATGATTGGCCCGATGTTCCTTACATAATTTTTCCCGGCTAGAGGAATAAGATAATTATTTAGAAATAAAAATGACCGCATCCTTTATTCATTGACTCCATTTTGTAAATTTTTCTTATTAAAAGGTATATGCATATTCACTTTTATTTTTAGAGAAAAGGATTGTAAAATAGGTGCGTTATTTATATCAAGATCACTAAATAGTTCAAAGTATACAGATTTTTGAACTTTAAATAAATATTTAATGCAAATGATTCTTTCCGCCGGGAAAGAATATAATAATTTATTATCGCAATATATTCAAAGGCACGGCCATTTAGCGATTCCAAAAAATGTTAGTCTATAATTGAAAAATTTACAGCAGCACTTTATTTTATTAACTGGATTTCTTGGTTTTACTCTCCAGTTTTGTTCAAATGCAAAAAAAAAAAAAAATAATAAAATAAAATAAAAATAAATGATTCCCGAAATTTAGATAGAATGATAGAAGGCAACTTGTTCTTAGGGTATGATTTAAAGGCAAGAATTTAGTGTCAGCCTAGCTTAAAATACATGTTCCCGTTCCGAATATTTTAAGGAATTAGAATCGGCGATAATTTTTAGGCTGTGGCTATTTCTCCCGTTTTTCGGGATGGCAGCAAGCAGTGGTTTGTTGGGACCTTGGGGAAAGGGGATCATAGAACATTAGATAGTTTGTTCCAAAACTCTTAAATTTCATATTTAGGAAATGCCCACACCGTTGAATCTGCTCTTAACCACGAATTTTCCAGAAAATAGAAGTTGCCTTAACATAACCTCTCTCTGATTCACTGCTTGCTGTGATCCCGAAAAACGGGAGAAATAGCCACACCGTAATTTTTAACATAAACAAATTTGAAGACTCTCCGAAAAGTCCGCCATTAAATGCGCTATTCGGAAGTTTTATGTAATAGTAAGGTTGATTTCATAGAAAAAATTTTTTTCGCAGAAATAATCATGAAAGAAAATAAGCTTCTATTTTCAATTCATTTGTTGACTACATTTTTATTGTTAAAAATATATTTTGTACTGATTTATTAGTTGTTTGAATAATTTTTCAATTGTTCAAACAATATTTATTTTTTTAAATATACAACTCATTGAAGAGGATGAGTGAAAAACTTCTGGGGAGGGAAAGGGCTTGATGAGGCAAAAATAAATGTCCTCAGGAAATTGATTTTCAGGAGACAATTCTCATTGGCTTTGAATTTAAAAAAAATCTGATAAAACTGTTATACCGAGTCCTTCAGAAAAATGAGGACAGTTTAAAAAAATATAATAACAACATTGTAAAAACATATGGACTTTTCAAGTGCACCGTTGTTTGGCAAATACTGGGATTTATTTCCAAATACCTAGAAACCATGAATCAACTATCCAGAAAAGATGTTTGATGGTAACGCGAGTGTTCAAAAGTTTATTGCATTGTAGAAGGGGCGAGGAAGAGTAAAGTAATCAAATATTGAAGAAAGATTGGTCACGAACCAGTGATTGGTCACGAAAGAGTGACCCCTTTTCTCATTGAATGGGGCATAAGGGTAGGAAGGGTGAGGGGGGGGGGGGGGGGACCCGAATTATGATCCATCAGAAAACAGGGCTTGATTCCCAAAGAGAGAAAGGGTACAAATGGAACCCCCTTTCCCATTT
>WSXT02183105.1:0-20888 GCA_011762715.2 Neuroterus valhalla | reverse complement strand
CGAACTCGATTCATCCAATATTGAGATTTCTGAATAAAATTTACAAAAACGTCTCTTTTTCTTATGGGAAATACGTGGTAAACTTCACGGGGCTTGCGGCACCTCTAAATATTCTTTCTTTTCAAAACAAAAAATATGCATTTTTTTTGTGGATTCGAACAAATTTCCGGGCGTTTTGCATGAAAATTCGAAAAAAAATTTTTTGTAATGTATTTTTGGACCACCCTAATGTACAGTGCATGTAATGCATACACAGATTTGCAAATATTCCAAAACTGCTGAAAAACTCTACTTCTATAAAAATTGTTGAATTTTTTTTTTATTTCTGATAAAAAATTTTTTTTATATTTAGTTTACTTAAGGCTCTACTGGCCTTGAAGAACATATTATCATTACAATACTCGCCACCGATATTTGATCTCGCATAGTTTGGCTAGCAGATTGAATTTTTCATTGTTTAAAAACCGTTATCACGATTAAAACAAAAAATATACACCTTATCGAAAAAAATTTCATGTAAAGCTTGTAGAACTTTTTAAGATGAACAGTTTTTCTATTAATTTTTTCTGCCTGTCTCTTATTGTTTGGCTTGAAGATAGAATTATTTATTTTTTAAGTGCGTTATCGCGATTCAAACGGAAACTATTTATCTAAGCGAAAAATAGTCGACATAAAATTTTTAGATCTTTTTAAGGTAAACAGTTCGTGTAGTTTTCATTTAATTCATACCCTGCATAGTTTTTCTCAAAAATGGAATTTTTCAATTTCGGTAACATTTTTCACGATATTAAACAAAACTACGCATCTTGTGAAAAGAATGGTATGTATATAATTTATAAGTCTCTCTAAAATGAATAATTCATGTTCTTAACATTATTTCGCATCTTGCATAGTTTGACCAAAAATGGATTTTTCTATTTTTCGTTCACTTCGTACCTACTGTAAGAAAACCTACTTAGAATTTTTGAACCTTGGAAAAAAATATCCAAAAAAATTCTCAAAATGCTCCCTCTCTTCCATTTTTGATCCGAAATAGGTGGATAACAAATTTCGCTTGTATTTTTGGTCCCTCAAAATCAGTGCCAAAGCACGATCGAATATGATAATTCTTTCGATAGTTATCAAGTATACAGATTATTTTTCATTATTTTTTTTTGCGATAAAAATTGGAATTTTCGATTCTTTGAGAAAATTCAAAAAGATGTATTCATGTTCTCGTAGGCTTCCCGAAACAAAACATTTTCTCTCTTTGACTTCCTTTTCAATCTTGCGTTATTTGGCTAAAAATTCTCATTTTAATTTGAATTTTTGAATTTTGAAAATATCATAACTCTGAAAAATCTTCGATTTTTCATCTAAAATAGCTTGGTGACGAACTCGTCTTATCTTTTCCGGTTTCAAAAAAGTGTGCCAAAGCACAATCCAATATGATTATTCTTTTGAAGGTTATCGAGTATACAGATTACAGACTACAGACACACAGACACACATTTACTCACATTTAATTGAAGTTAACAAAAGTAATTCAACAAACAATTTGTTAATAATTATAACAATATTCTCTTTGAATAATGCTACAAAATTGCGAATTTTCCTGAAATTTTTACCTTCTGTCCTTTTTTCATTCAGAGTAAGTAATTATTTTATTTTATTTAATGGCAGTATTTGTTTAAACAATTTATTATCACTGCTGATAATATTTTCTTTGCCTAATGATAGCAACTCACGATTTTTCCTGAAATTTTTATTCTTTTGCACACTTTTTACCTAAAGTGAGTTAATATTCAATTTAATTCAACAAAAATAGTAGTTAAATAAATTATTATTGTTTATAGCTTCCTTCTCTTAGACTAGTGCTTTCGAAAAGTGGACAAAAAGGGACAAATTTCAGAAAAAAAACCACAACTTCGTAGCGTTTTTCCAAGACTTCTAACTCTTTAGCTCTTTGCTAAGAGAAAGTTGCTAAAAACAACAATAATTTGTTTAAACAACGTAGGTCAACATTTAATTTCCAGTGTAAAGTAGTATTCCATGTATTTGGAACAATCTGCGATCAAAAAAACGCAAAAAATCATAATTAGCGCCAAAATAATTAGCCCTTTCAAATAGACTCATGGGGTTCATATTTGAAAAGTAATCAGCGAAAAACTCATAGGCCTAAAATATGACAGTAGTCCTGTAGAATTGGTTACGTTATTTGATTACCACTGAGTTACCCCTCAATGCCGTCTGCAAGGTGTATTCCGGGTTTACGTGAGATCTTAGGATTTGAATCCATTGTACTTCTAATTCCTTTGTACTTACTTGAAGATTATCTATTTATCATCTAATTTTGAAGGCTTGTACTTTTTATTTATTTACTTCTGAAGACCTTTAAACGAGGCATTGAAAATACTTCCAATTTGAAATAAAATAATATAATTTTCGGAAGACAATAATTATCCGATTTAAGAATTTTTTCCAAATAAAAGTGATTTTTTTTTTGCATTGAACCATCACGGGAGATTCCTGAATTTTTCTTTATTTATTTCTTTATTTATCAAAAGAAATGAAAAAAACAAAACTTTTCAACTAATGAAGTATGTCAGTTTTGGAAACATGCTTGTGTTTATTTCGAAATTCCTAAAAAACTTGGAACAGCTATCATAAAAATATGTCCAAAAGCAGTACAAATATTTAAAAAATTTCTGAATTGGTTTTAAACAGGTGAGTACATGAAAATGATTTCGTTGCTATTGGCAGTAATTCGTCATTTGATTCGCCCTAAATTTGAACAATTTACGGACAAAAAGATTTCCTTGGTCAAATTAATATCAATGTTTATAAGCAAATATCCATATAATATATTTCTATAAGGATTATTTAAAATCTACAGGAAAACCCCGGGAAATTACTTCCATTTTGAAAGGTGTTCAGTTTGAAGATAATCTTCAGTCGATAATTATTTCATCTCTAGTTATACTTAACAGAAAAGAATATATATTAATAGTTTATAAAAAAGTATTATATTAGAATTTTAATATTATTTGTTATTTCAATAATCTTCAACATTATAAGTTCTAATATTATTATAATTATTTTGGGTCTGGATGGACTAGGATTAACTTGTTGTTCCATGATTTATTGTCAACATATATATTCCATTCATTAAGGGATATCAACTTTATAAGCTAATCGAATTGGTGATGTACTACTATTATAATAATTTTTATAATATAAAACTAAGGGTTTTGAAATTCACTATTCTTTAGATTTTATACTAAGTTATTCGTTACAATTTTTTCTTTTTCATAACAAAAAGAGCTAATATTTCATTTTTTATATGATTACCAGCTCCTACCCTTGTGCTTTTTTAGTTTATTCATCAGCTTTAGTAACTGCTGGTATTTATTTATCAACTAAATTTATTACAATTTTTATAAATTCAATTATTATATATATTTTCCATCAACAATATCAATATCCCGAATAAATGCAACAATAGAATTTGACTTTTTTTCATAATAGACTTTTCAACTTCGATTCAATTAGGATCAATATAATACTAATATTATCATTAAATGTAACAAATTATGTTTTTTTCAGTTATTTCTTATGCTATATTTAAACCTTTATTACTTTTATGTTCAGGAGTAATGTTCATTTTATGAGTGGTATTCAAAATATTCGTTTTATAGGAGTTTTAATTAATGAAGTTCCTTCAGTAACAAGGTGTTCTAATTTTTCTAATTCATTTTTATGCGGATTTCCTTTTCTATCTAGATTTTATTCTGGAGTTATTATATGAAATTAGATTTTAATCAATTTGATGAACAAATTATTGTATAAAATGCTTGGTGTTGACAGTTGACGGAAACAAAAAAATCGATTTGTATCCTAATTTTTGTTTTTTTTTTCAATTTATATCCCAAGGGATGTTCAATAATGGAAAAATATCGTCTAATATTCCTTATTAGTTGTGTAAATAAATTATGCAAACCAACTCTCTGTGTAGACATTTTGAAGCGGATAGAAATAATTTTTTCCAAACATCCTTTTTTATCATTTCGCTTGTGATTTTCGATGATGGAAAATCATAGTTTGATAGTTTTTATTGATTTTCCAAAGAATATATATAAACGAATATCTGGAATGGACATTTGGTTTCCGAAAAGAATAGTTCTTCATCTTAATTTTCATCAAATGATACCGCGAATGACGTTTATTGATTGAAAATTAGCTTGCAAATGCTCAGTCTGAAATTTGAAAGTCCGAAAAATATCGTCGTTTCTTCTAATTTTCCTCAAATTATTGCAAGTAGTTTGTAGTAATAGGTAATTATTATCCGATCTTTAAAAGAATTTTAGAAACGAATTAGGTAAAGAAATAATCAGTTCCTAACTGTAAGTATAAGTTTTCTACATTTGACCGACAACTCTTAATTTTTTTTATTAGATTTTGATATTTTTTCATAAAAAAGGTTTGGTGTTGTTGAATATCATTTTTCATTCGAACTGTGAATTTCGCTATCCTTTTTTGTTGCAAAATTAATTTTTTTACTTCAAAATATATTTATTGCAGATTCATTTTAGAGATTTAACTATTTTGTTGAAAAATATCTTTGTTTTCGAAAATAATTAATTAAACCAAATGAAAATTCACGTGAGAAATTATACTAACCTCGTAGCTTAAAATTGGAATATTTGACCATTTTGTAATTTTCGTAAAAACTCAACATTTTCGCGTTTGAAATCAACTTTCCGTTTGAAAGGTTTATGTTGAGAATTCCACTACATAGCTCAAAATTCGTCATCTTTTAAGAAGGATTTATTCTTCTGTTCTAGGTTCAAAATCCTAGTTCAAAAGAAGACATTTATTTAAAAAATTATTATTTTATGAAGGGTTAAACTATTGTGATAACAAGCCCTTTAAGAAATCTATTAAAAAAAAAAGTTCTGGTTCCTGATGAAAACGATGAGGGTTTGGGAGACGCATAGTAGCCTATTGCTGCCGTTTCGTAGAGTCGGCCCTGTTTCCAACCCTCCATACCCCTACCTACCCCTTATCCAACCTATTTCTCCTCCCCACCTCTCTTTGTGAGCTTGCAACCGCTCAAGAAGCCGCAAGCAGATCTCGAAAACGGAAGATGCGTCATAACGATGACCTTAATGGTTTAGAGCTGCGCTAACAACAAGGCGATTGTGTTTCAGGCGGTGGCCGAACGTAATAACGAGGCGTACGTCCGAACCTCTCCACCCCTCTCAGTACAATACCCTACATATTGCCCTCTTTCGGAACTTATAAGAAAGTTCGAGATGGACAATGTGTCCCGGAAGCTATGCAGGGATAACTAGTTGAAGTAGCCGGCTTGAGAAGGCTACCAGGGCCAAGTGACCCCATTCAGTGTTTGCCCCCAGGAAGAACGTGCTCGCAATTTAAACTCCTTCTTTTCGGAATTTCGAAAAAGTTTTCTAGAACCCTCCTTTCGTCCACAGAACGGGAGTTCGCCATCTCGTCGAGGTTTTCCTGGTGCTGGTTATTAAGAGTGCAGACTTCAGCTTTTAGTTGGGGGAGAAAAATCGTGGGGATCAAAGTCTGTGGGGTAAAGGAAAGTTGGACGTAGGAAGTTTGAATGTGGAAATATTGCTCTAGAGAGAATTGTGGAAGGTTGATAACTCCATAATTCGAAAACACGGCCCGCGTAGCGAAAATTTGGTTCAATTTCTCAAAGTTCGACTGGATAAGGAATCAAACACTGGAATCGATATTATTTTGTGTATATCTGAAGAGGAAGGGTACTGGTGTGAAATCACAGCATAGTGATCACACACTACCTTCGAGGAACTATTAACAAATATGTTATTAACTATGACAAATTGCTTCCAGTAAAGCACACATTATTAACTGACACATCGAGAAACATCTCTAACCATCTTCAAAGCAATGGAATCATTTAAGCCCTGTCCGAAAAACATGATTTCGCTGTAGCTTCATCTAAAATTCCGAAAGAAGAAATCGTCAGTAATTCAGAGTCCAAAATATATCACCTTCCACTCAAAGAAGCGAATGTCATTCGACAGAGGATGGCCAGCATCCTATGCCAAGCCCGGCTTCCTCCTTCAAATTTGACTTTAAAAGAAAGAGCACCGAACAATGAAGTTAATCAGAACAAAGACATCATGATATCCTGCAAATAAAGGCAAGAAGGTCCGACTAAAACAATCGCCAACAGAACGTAAGCCTCCTGAAAAACTATTTACTTAACAAAAAAATAATATCCAAAGTGCTACCCACTAATCCTGTTTCTTTAAGACTTTACGGAATTCCGAAAATCCGCAAAAAGAATTTTCTACACAGACATATCGTTAGCGTATTAAACTCACCAAGTTGCAACCAAGCATGCTTCCTAACTAGAAAGCTGAATCCTTGCATAGGAAATTCTATACTCACGTTTAAAATTCTTCTGACTTTCTCAAAAAGATACAGTAGGTGCGCATTCAACCTCAGGACATCCTTGTGAGTTCCAACGTAGTATCTCTCCTTACGAAAGTAACAATCTCTGATACAGTCGATATTATCAAATCAGCCGCAAACTTCCCTCTGATCTGAGAGACGGAAGAGGGTGGACAATAGAAAAACATGTACTGGATATATGGAAAAATCATACGATCGCATCACAAGAAATTAAATGACAAAACAGGAATAGCACCAATTCTTTTATAGCAGCCCCGGTAGGTCAAATTCTTGTGTTGCTCTGAAATCGGGATACGATTCATCTATTCTGGTGTGGCCTAGGTAGCAAAAAATCATATGCTTGAAACAATGATTTTTTAGGGTATGGCAAGTTTTGGATAAAAAAATTATGTCCCTGGGGCAGGAAACTAGAGACCTTCCCTTAGTACCGAAACAATTGTTACCATAAAGTTGATTTGAGGGAACTTTTATGTGAAATTATAGTTTTTGAGATAATGTCAAGACGTGAATGAGATTGTTAATCAATACTGCGCACTTGCCTTATATTCTGCTGCATCAATGAAAATTTGACTGAATTCGAAATTGTTACTAGACTTGACATTATATTGTCTCCGAAGTGAGATTTAAAGTGGAAAAGGAGTAGTTTGGATGTGTGATTATCGTTTTGGAGAAGAGTCCAGAAGGTTAAAAACAGAGTCATTCAAAAACACGACCCACGTAGCAAGAATTCTGCTTTGAAAATCAAAATTTGATTATTGGAGAATAGGTTGCTGATATAGTTTTTCTATATTATATTAAACCATGATTATCAGAGAAAAGTTGTTCTCACATTATTACTTCTCTAACAATTACAAAATAATACGATCTAGTAATTACAATGTTTCAGAATGAAGATTAATAATACATTACTCTCTGCTTACAGGTTTTCTCATGGCAATCTGAGGATGACTGCAATCGGATTTTTGAGACTGCTGCTGGCGGTCTTCGGAGGCTCGCATGTGCTGCAAGCCACTCCTCTAATATCACCTACTGTCAGAAGTGCAGGTAAGGCTTTTCATTAATAAATTTGCCTTGTTATTGCATTTTTTAAATTTTGGCCGAAGTTGAATGAGGTTGGAGAGGAAATAGTATTATATAAGGAAATATGTGGCAGTGCAAATGACCAAAAAGTTGTTGAAAAATTGACTGGAGGAATGCTCCTAATTCAAATGGAGCCATCCGGAATTTCTTCAATTCCAAAAAATAATCGCACATTTCAGGGTCAGGGAATGGCGGGATCAGAATGAAATACTAATGATATTTTATGTTTATCTTAAAATTGTCCTAATTAAGCAAGAGAAATCAATATGTTTAAATTCGACTTTTGGGGCGTGCCTCGTGAGCAGTACCAGCCCGCGACAATTTCTCATCACAAAAATGTTGGAAAATCTAATTTGATGTGCTCTCATATTCAAGATATACCGATACCATACTTCGCTCCCAAAGCTTTGACCAAACCTGCAGCTTCAGAATTTTCGAGACAAGTATCTCTGGCTGATTTCTTACTTGGAATGTAGCTCTGCTGTATCCAGAGCGACACGCCAATCAAACCTGACATTAAACCCATTTTTACCATATCACAGAGGAAGATCATCATCCCTGGGCTAAGATTGTCTAGTTTGAAACGCATTGTACTCTTGAAAAGAGAGCCTATGTTTAATGGTAGGTAACAATGCAAGTTTAATCTTCTTGCTGCTTCAGCTCTCCATGTAATCCATACAAGGCATTTCGATTTCGAGAATGACCGATGTCAGCGCTCTCTTTGTAGATTTCCGAGGTACTAACTGAAATCGCTTCAAATTAGAAGATTAGAAGCACTCAACAATCCCTTGTTAGGAAAATTTGATTTTTTTGAATGACATGAATAAGCAGGTCGTTCTGCTCAACTTTATTTCATACTAACAACTAACAATTCCATTATTGACATGAGGAATAGAGGAAAATTTTGGAGGGTAATGTCTGTTGGACGCTACATGATACTGAAATGGTATTATATGCAAGGGTCTCTTGGATGCATTTGACAAAGTAGAACATGCCATTCCTGAGTCAAAATATACGTCCTATGGTTATCCTTCATTGGCCTAAATCAATTCTCTTTTGGTTCTAGTCGGTCCTCTTAAATCTTCGTTCCATGCTCCTAGGTCATATTCAATTCTGTTTTGATTCTCCCCATTCTCTGTACAATTTCCGCAGGACTTTCGAACTCTATTTATAAACCTATACAATACTAAAAGGAGCCGCCTCAAGTCGCCTCAAGTCGCCTCAACGAAATTTACGGGAAAAATTCTGTTAAAGTTTGTAATTAGGGTGCAATGTGAATTTCCCGTCAATAAGAGCAAAATGAGTGTTTCCTAAATTTATAGAGAATTTTTTTTATCGAATGAGAAGCGATCATTTCTCTTATCTGGTCTGAAAAACTCAAGTGATACGAGTCAGCTAGTATGTGTAAGATTCAATCGCAATACAGTCGTGCACGTGGAATATCCTTCTAAAAGTAATGCATGCATTGTAGGGTTAGGGTCAACTCCTCTGAGAGCAAAGCCTGACGCATTTGAGCAGAGGAGGTTTCACGGAGGACTAGAAGAGATTAAAGAGGATCTCACCAAGTTTACTGGTAACCTTAAAATCATGCAGGATTGAGAATTGCTACATGTTTTGGGTATTCAGGAAGACATCGATTGTTACAAATGAATTGCTAAATATTTCTTCTTTAGTTATTGAGGTGGGAAAAATCTTCCTCTCATAGAATAACTAAATGCACGATAACTGCTTTGAAATTTTGTGCAATTATTGATTTTATACTCTAAGGTGCAGCAATGATAATTTTCTCCGATATCGTCTGGTCACTTAGATTGGGAAAATATTACCGCACTATAAAGATTTCAAAATAATGTCGCTGTAATAAGGAGAACATTTGGTGTTTGGTGAATGATGGACAGATGCACATTTATATCTATAGTATATTTCTCTAACATATTATCTAGTATGATTGTCTGTTCAGAGATATCTAATATATTGCCTCATTCATAGCCAAAATAAGGAACCAGAAGTGAGGAGGAAAAATCGAATTCAAGGTTTAGAGGATAGACAAAGATCGTTTGTTAGTCTATAGGACAAAGGCGCAATGTCACTCTTCGTCGTATGCGCTATTTACTGCCACAAAAAAGACGGGTTGTCGCCTGACAAATTCTCCTTACAATTTCTCCCTTGTTAAAAATTTTGCATAGAAAAGCTTCGATAAAAGTTCCGTTCCATTAGATAAAATTAGTGAGTTATAAACGTAGGCTTATCTTTAATGAACGCCGTATGTTGAATTTTGAGGAAGGATGTAATCATCGCGTGTCATTCTTTCAACTATAGGAGACTGAATTTTGTCGAAAATTTGGACGATTATGGCACTTGCTGTAGAAGATTAGGACGCTTCCCAATTAGTATTATTACAATGAAACTGTTCCATCCAAGTTGAAGAAGCGTGATGGCAACGAATGAAGGCATAAAAGAGGGTGAGCATGTAACGCGTGCGCACTCTAGTGGTATAATTATGTATGCACCCTGCTCCTGATTTCTCTTCCCTATTCATAATCTGTCACCGTTTAGAGCCACAGGCATCCTAACGATGTTGTATTGTCCTCTGATACTCAATCTTTGAGGAATCGTATTGTGCAGACGAAAATCATGATTCCTGAGTACATTAAATACGGACTATTGTACTTTTTATTCTGCCCAACGATAGGCATAGGTTGATATAGAGTTATTTCATCGTTACTTAGAATTCGGAAAGGTTCACAGAATGTGTTTAGTAGGGGTACGTAACGTTCAGGCGCAACCGTCTAGACACTGCTATTAAGGTGCGACTGTTCAAACACCGCATTTTAGGCGCAGCTATCTAAACACCACTGTTAAGGCACGGGTCCTCTGGGCACCAAAACATTCAGGCGAGTAAACTTTGGGCGCCAGGTTTAGCTGCTACCTTGATTATCACGATAAAACACTCACTGAAATGAAGACCAGAAATATTTTTTGTCTAGAGATGCCAATAGGTTCCTTCCCAAAATTATTTCCCTCAATTACATAAAATATTCTCAACGGTATTTTTTTAAACTAGAGATAACTAGTAACCGTCCGAAATTTATAAAGGAAAGACTTTACATTTTCAATCAATACACAAATTAAATTAAACACATCGGCGTCTGAACGACATAGTAGCTACATATTCATACTACTAAACATCCTGACGTCTCAGCACCCAGCGTCTTACCCACAAGCGGCTTACGGTCCAGCACCTAAACTTCTAGCGGCTTACGGTATTGCGCCTAAATGACGATGCTCGGACATCTTGACGCATCTGTGTCCAGCACCTAAAAACCAAGCAGCTAACAATCTTGCGCGGTAACGAGAGCGCCTAAATTTTCTGAAACCTCATCATCCAGCGTCTAACCGACAAGCTGCTAACAGTCCAGCAGCTGAACGTCTAGCAGCTCACGGTCTTGCGCCTAACTGACAGCGCTTGGACATTTTGACGCCTCTGTGTCCAGCACCCAGAAACCAAGCAGCTTAAAAAATTGCGCCGTAACGACAGCGCCTAAACATCTCGACGCCTCAGCATCTGGCGTCTTACCGACAAGTGGCTTACAATCCAGCACCCGACCGTCTAGCGGCTAACGGTCTTGCGCCTAACTGAAAGCGCTTGGACATGTTGACGCCTATGTTTCCAGCACCTTAAAACCAAGCAGCTAAAAATCTTGCGCCACAACGACATCACCTAAACATCCTGACGCCTCAGCGTCCACCGTCTCACCGACGAGCGGCTTACGGTCCAGCACCTGAACGTCTAGCGGCTTACGGTCTTGTGCCTAAACGATGACGCTAAAACATTTTGATACCTCTGTGTTCAGCACCTTAAAATCAAGCAGCTAACAATCTCACGCCGTAACAAAAGCGCCTAAACATCCTGACGCCTTATCATCTAGCGTCTTACAATTTATCTAAAAAATCTTAAAATCTTACAATTCTTTGAATTCTTAGAATTCTTTAGAATAAATAAATTAGAACGTCTTAAAATTTTGACGAATCTGTGTCCAGCGCCTAAACATCTAACAGCTAACGGTCTTGCGCCTGAACGATAGTGCCTCAACATCATGATGCTCGAATATCCTGGAGGATTTCAGTCTTTCCTGCTTTCACTTGGATCAGAATTTTTCGGATTTGGTCCGCACTTGCTTTTCTAATTCTTTTTTCCTCTGAATTTAAAACTGAAATACCTTAGCTTTTGAGAAGAATAATCAGAATCACAAATAATTAAGCGTTTCTTCTCCTAGGATTTATAGCAAATTTCACGAAGTTCAAGAGAAATCTGCAGACTTCATAGGGACTTGAGATAAATAATCAAAAATTCAGAAGGAATTACAAATGAAGTTGGAGAAGGTGGATTGAATTCGAAATTATAATTTCTCTTCAAATTTTAGTCAAATTTGGTTGAACTAAGAGTGTTCTGATTCCATTATTCGCAGGGTCAATTAGAAGGAACTAGTGTGAATTCCAATCGAATCAAAAGAATTAGGAACAATTTAAATTACTGTATTCAAATTAAGATTTTAGAGTCATTTTTAGGAATTCAGCAGTACTCAGAATGAATCTTTTAACTTCGAATTTATCCGAATTGATTATATAGAAAAAATAGTGTTCTACTGATTTTTCTGAAATTGAAGTGAATTTATAACGATTTGAGTGAATTTGAGAGAATCTTGTTCGAATCGATAAGAACCCATCTCAAGCCGAAATGAATTCATCTAGATTGACAATAATTTTAAAAATCTTATGTTATTTCCGAAGATTATTTCATTTATTTCGAAATTGATATTTCTGAGCATACGGATACTTTTCGGTTGAAAATCGAGTAATTTTTTAAAAACTGGAATGTTTCTTAAAATGAACATCTATTTTATAAAATTCATTTTTTGGTCTGAGTATTTAACGATTTTTAACAAAATTGAATCATTCTCGTAGAAGATTCAACAAGGATTTGGAAATAAAACTGTTTGCATAAAATTTTCTTCTTGAAAATATGTCGGTTTGATTCTACAATTATTTTATTGGATGGAAACTCATCTTTCTCAATAAAAACTTTAGTAATTTGATGAAAATACCTCCTTTTGGTTCGGAAATTTCTTAATTTTTTGGAGAAGTGAATTCTTCCCGTAATAATTGAACCTTAAGAGTTTCAATGTAACTATTTTCCATCAATCATCTATTTATTAATTTATAAATTTTGGATAGTTTAACTCCTGAATTATTATCTAGAAAATAATTTTTTTTTTGTAGAACATATTTTCGGTGGAATTACTTCTTTTTGGTTGTGAATTTAACTGTTTTTTTGAAAATCAAAATATTTATTGTAAATTGAAGTTTTTGTTGGGGATTCATTATTTTGGTCTGGAAGTTAAATAATTCACTAAGTAATTGAACAAGTTTGGCAGAAAGTTCAACTTGGTTGGCAAAAGTCTCCATTTCTGTGTGAAAATTCAACTGTTCTGTGGATTTTTCGTCTTTTCGGGTTCGCGATTCAAAAATATTCTTGAAAATAAGCCTTTTCTCGTATCTAGTTATATTATAATTACATAATTACTAATATTATCATTCCCAATATTACTATTTTACCTCTATTACTATAGTTATTTTTGATTTGCGTAATTTATTCATTTCAATATAATGAGTTTTGTAGGGGTGTTAGAATTCTATGTTTATTTTGCGGAAACCAGTACCTCAATAATTCTTTATTAGTGATATCATGATTTTATTCTATTACATAAACATGATTTTTGATGTATCGAAGGAAAGACTTACATATTTCTACACGAAATGGTTTGAACACAAGAAAATACAGTGTCGTTAGTATTGTTTGAAATTCGTTTAATATTTTCTCATCTGCCTCAACTTCAGAAAACTAAACCGAAGAAGATAAAAGTATTGTATTTTGTATAAGATTTAGATTGCGGTATTGTCAACGCTGTTTGAAAATATTACTAATTCTGAGTTTCTTCCCTTTTGATCAGAAATTTTTTGGAATTTGATTGGTTATTTTCCTTTTCTAAATGTGAATTTTATGTTCTAGAATGATTTCAGAAACATTTTCTGACTTTACTTTGGACAAAAACTCAATCATTTCTAATTTTATACTTGCCAATAAGTTCAATGTATTCTTAAAGCGTGCCGCGTGCAGCGCCGCCCTGGTGGGGAAATTTTGCACACAGAAACCATCATCACTAAGGAACGCAATTTTTTTCAGAACTGAAGTTTGGAAAACAGATCGAATTGTAACATGTCGGATGATGTAAAACGAAGGTTAAAAAGAGCACGAGAAGATTTAACAAGTACAAAAGCAGTAGAAGCTAGTTTTTTTTAGTGAGAATGAGAGATTGAGGTTGAAATAAAGTAAGGATTGGTGAAATTGTGAGAAGGACGTTTGATAGGTGTGATAAAATGGAAGTTGTTTTCAGTGGAGGTAGGAAAAAAAGCGGTGACTCTTTTGGTAGAAAAATACAATGGAGACTATGGGGATTAAAAATCCAGAAAGCGTTAGCATCTACTCCTCCTTTTTGGTTACGAAATTAAAGCGACTAAATATGAATCACGTAGAATACCTTTAAAAGTAGCAAGGGAAGAGTATTAGGAGAAGACGAGAATGTTTTTAAGGTGTAAGTAGTAAAAAGAGAGGAAAGTAGATGGTACAAATGTATAAGTGAATGCAGTAATAATAAGTTAACATTCAAGAGCTTGTATTTTATGCAGAAAAAGTTTTTCAGGCCGTCAGGCTTGAAAAATTAATGCAAATATTATACAATAATATGAATATTGGTCATCTCTCAATCTGGGAAACACCGCTATCAAAATCGACAGGAATTTGATTACAACGGGATGCTCGTCGAGAATCTACCACACTTGTTTTCCGGCATTGCTCTAGGACTTTTGATATACAGGGAAAGGTAATTTTCATTAGTGTTGCCAGTAGCACGTCATGCCTCCCACTTGTTCTTCCCCCAATTAATATCATCGAATCGTTTGACTTGTCCGATGAATAGGGCGACGTTCGATGCAACTAGGAAAAAATCCTTTATCACTATTAGGTTTTTCTAGGGAATATAGAATGAGAACACTGCATCATGATAGAAATGAGTTCTATTGTACTTTGACATCATCTGCTCTGAATTTAAAGGGATCCAAGACGAATTCCTAAGTACTGCCGTTGGCCACGAGATGAATTCAGTTATTCCTGAAATCGAGAGAAAAATCACGATCTAAGGTTCTGAAGCTTCCAAAAATCATCGCTTATCCCTTCATCTCCTAATGTTTACACAGATCTCCTAGTTTCTTTATTATGGACTTTCCGACAAGAGCAAGAGATTTTATATACTCACGGATCACTGGAAGGTGCCTTTTGCATTTAGGTTTTTTTAGAAATTGCCCTATTCCCGTTGGTGGTTATGACATTCTGAGATTACTGTCTTTGTTAGGAATCATACCTTTTTGTTCTGTGATACTTCGGATGTATGGTAGGATGGTGGTTGTTTTCCTTCCTCTTCCTTGAGCAACTTGTGTTGGCTTGTTTTTCCATTGCATTTTCTGGATGCTCTTTCAATTTGTTTGTTTGTCTAGTCGGTTACCATAAGCATTTGTTAAACATTTTTAATCCCTTTGTAAGTTTTCTTCATCTGTTGTGGGGTCAGCTCTTTGAACGAGGGAGGAAATGCCTGACTGCTTTTGAGATAGGTGGTGGTTGGAAGGGGCATGTAGGTATCTGTTTGTATGAGTGAGTTTCTGTAAACTTCATATCCTCATGTTTTAGTGTCATTAACGAAACGGCAACAGAATCCCGTCTTAAGGTGCTTCGCCATGGATAGGCTTTCGCCAAAACCATAATTCTCTTACACTGTTGAATAGTTTGTTTTGATATTTGTCCCACCTCATCTTTAGACCCTAATGAAGACTCGCTTGGACTCCTTTTTTCTAAATATTGCGCTGCTGTTTGTTTTTGTTTAAATTTGAAATAAGTTTATTCTTGTTTATTTATTTATTTATTCATGATTCGTATTGTTGGAAATTTTAAAATGTATTCTCGGTGCTAGCACTGCGATGGGTAAAATGAATGCACGCCAGCGCTCCCATAGGACAATGAAATATTTGAAAGTTCAACCAAAAAATAAAAATTATTCATTACCAAAAGAGATAATATTCCACGACGAAAATAAAAATGTTTTCGATAAAATATGCCATTTCCAGCTCAGAAATTCATAACAACATAGTTGCGAAATGTTTTATCTTTGAACTGGATAATCTTATCTGGTAGTGAATTCAACTCTTTAGCAAAAAAATCGTCTATACTAGTTTCAAAATTAGATTTTTAGAATTCAAAACTTTGGTGAGAAATGAATCTTTTTGGTGAAAAGGTCAATTATTATGTTGAAAATGTTCCTTTCCTAATAAAATTCAACTGTGCTTGACTCAATATCAAAACCCTTTTTTGTCTGAAATAACAACAATTATATTTTTCTTAGACGACTCAACTCTCTATAGTTTGATTGAACGGATTTCTATTAGAATTTTGGATGTTGCGTCAGATGGGATGTCACTCTTATTATTTTTCGTAAGAACTGTAACTGTTTAATACAAAATGAACTAAAAATCCAAAGGTCTTTACCATCTTTGACTTTTTCAAATTCGTCCATTCAGTTGAACATTTGTCACATTGGTCGTTTCAGCCTGAAAACCTAACTCTTTTGTTGCATATTATTTCAGAGTTCCATGAAACAACATTTGCCATTGTAATAAACAATTTTTATAAACAAATCTAATTATTTGGCATATCTATGCTTCGAAAAATTTTCTTTTCTTAAGAACCAAATCATTTTCTTTTGAAGAATTAGAATATTACGCATAAGAGTTCCATAAAACAACATTTGTCATTGTTATAAAGAACCTTTATATACAAATTCACTTTTTTGGCATTTATTAAAAAAATGCACTTTTTATGGAAAAAGTGTTTAATCAGTTCAATTTTTAGAGACCAAATTTAGATAAACAATGTTGCATTTTTTATTTGTTGTCATTATTCACATCATTTTGTTAATTTTCTTCCACCTTATACTCCACGTAACAGATTAAATATGAATGAGAAATTTGCCATATTAGGTTCGCCATTTTTAATTTTGGAATTTTAACAAAGAATTTGGAATCAGAGATCAAAATGATACGCAGAAGATAAATTTTATGTAAATCCGATAACTCTTCAACTTTTGATTACCTTTTCGTCGATCTGAACTAGTGTGCGCCGGGATGGCAGTGCACGTCAATGACCGCTATTCAGCATGCAAAGCGGTACCGATTTCCAGGCGCAAGAATAACTTGATTTTAAATTCAAACAAGAACAAACATTAAGGCAATATTCGGATGAAAGAAGTTCCTACAAGCATGCATTAGGTTCTAAAAATGAGGTAGGACAAGTATTACAACGAACAATTCATTAGTGTAAGAGAATAATGGCTTTGGCGACAGTCTTTCCTCGACGAAGTAACTTCAGCTTGGATTGATTGATTATTTCAGTTCCCAGGTGTTCCATAAATACATTAGCTATTACAGGTAAAATTTTATTTATCATTGCTGCTCCTGATGTTTTTTCGTAGAATTGGTTATTGAAAGAGAAGTACAAATTGTTCTGACAGTATTCTATCAAAAGTACGAGTTCGGGAGGAAATTTTGTGAACTTGGATGATATGGATCGTATCAGAGATCGGTACTTTCGCAAAGAAAGATCATCCTTTCCGGAAAGAAACCATAAACATTAGACTCACACCATTGAATTTTATGTACTAGCCCTCTTCGCTTCGAATTGTTAGCTTCAATTTTTCGTATTGGAACTCCAACCCAAGATAGTTGAAACATCATAACCAAAGGTTCCGTAAGCCTCTGAGGGTCTCCTGATCCTCTAAGAATTTTAGAGATTGTTTATATTATTTATTCCCAGAGCTTGCTTCTGCTTTAAGGAATTCATAGCCGTCCGATGGTTATGTTTTGAACAGCAGATATGAAGATGTTGTTAATTTCTTTCTATGTTCAGAGCTTTACCAGATACGCTTCAGATATTACAATGTTCATCTCCTTATAGAAATTCTGAAGTCTTGTCGTTTGGGCACATAGGCTCAGTATTCCTCATTTGTGACCCATTCAGATCTCAAAGTAACTCTTCTTTTATGAAAAGGTCGATTGAGACATAGCCTTCCCGAAGTGAAATTAGAATAGCGTCGAGTAAAAACAAATTCGAAATCTTTTTATTCAGATGAAGTATCTCCTTTAGTGTTAACCGAATTACCGAAATAGGCTACATAAATCATCACATGGTAGAGTTATTATGGTTCAGAGCAGGAATCTCATATCTTTACAGCTCAGAGAAACTGGAGAACGAGAAAATTTTAATGACTGTCTCTTCATCCAGTTATCTACTGTGGTCCTAGTTTCGAATTATATCCTCTACTTAAATTTTACGCTCTAGAACCTTTTTATACATTTGCATTCCTCTGTGAACGAATTCATTTCATGCGAATTTCACTCCTGCGGAAAACTGCTAGATTCGCAAGGGAACGTCAAGAGCTTTACTGTGAGAGGTGAATCAAGGAAGAATTCATAATATACAGTTTCAAATAGGGAAACTTTTGAAGTTGGAAGAAAAAGGATTTATGGGTTAACAACCCGAGTATGAAAGTTATATATATTTCATCGAAAAAATGGAAAATATCATAGTCTTGTCTACTGTATGTAAACTATCTATAACTTTTCCACATCAGAAATTGGAATTTGAAGCATTGAAATTGGAGAGCTTATACAAAGTGTAAAAATTGTCAATTAATAATAAACGGGTTTTTCACTGAATACTCAAATTAGAATAATAATATATAAAGTCTTTCAAAATAGAGAATTTTGGTTACTGAACATTAGTTCAAGAACGGTCGACGGATATAGAGATGTCTAATGTCAGAGTGCAAAGCTAAGACATCAAAAGTCCAGAATGGGAGTTCGTGGTTACTGGTTGAGGAGTCAAAGTAGTTAAAGTTCGAAGTAGCTTTAGAAACTGAGGTAACGTTAAGCACATATTCTAATGGACAATTTCAACAGAGTTTGCAAATTTTGTAACCAGTGAATAGTCCCGCAACTGTCAAGTTTATTGAAAATCAATTTTCCTTGTTCTCTGAATGAATTTTCCCCTCTCTTCTTTTTCTCATTTTCTTACTCTTTTCTCAACTATCTTAAGGGGGTCCTCCACCCTCGGAGGCCGGAAATCAAGGTGTTTTTTGGGAATTAATTGCGCAGAATGTAATAGATGGATTACCTTTTTTTCGGAAGATACATTTTTCCCCTTTTTGAAAATATTTTTGAATCAATCAATAAATGATCCCCGCGACCTTGAAACGCTATTGAAGACTCACCCCTCAAAATGGAGGAGGTGATTTTGTGGCAGCCGTGAGGGAAACGCGTAATCCGAAATCCGCAATGAGACATTCGTTATATTCTCAGTTACGTTGGCGATGTTTTCCCGTGACAGATTTTCAAAAAAGAATTTTTACCAAGAGTTATGCAACAATTTTGAAAAAAAAAATTTCGACCTAATTTTGCTACCTTTGGAAGGCCATAATAATGGAACCAAATGAAATTCCAAAAATCGTACACGGGAAAACATAGCAGTAGGTTTCCCGAACATTTTTAAACCATATAAATCGAAATTAGACCAAATATACTATACAAAGCGTGACCATAAAGCCAAAAAACACTATTTTTAGGAAAACGGGTTTAAAGATAGAGTACGAAATAAAACTTGATTATTGTGACTCTCGCTCTAATCGTTCTAATCTAATTTTCCGGTCGTCTCTTCTGTGCGTGAATTTTTATGAATGAAAAACTAATAAACTATTTACCCACATACACACACATGTTCAATACATGTCGAGAACCTTTTCGAGTAAACGCGCTCGCGTTCTCGGAAACGTCCGGAGACCTTTCTGTTCCCAGAAACATGGGAAGGAATGTGATTTTCACCAAATCCTTTCTGTCACGTTCCTCAGATAGTATTAGATTAAAAAAGAGTTAGAAAAAAATCTTATTTCCTTTTTTTGGAGGATGGAGGACTCCCTTGATAAAACTCCACTGTTTTATCGAAAAATTGAACATCTATCCAAGAGAAGAACTATTTTGTTAGAGATTCGTTCTTTTTTCTGTCGTAAATTAAGTGATATATTGCGACGAAATAAAGTTCTATATGAAGGAACAGTAGTTTCGGACACATGCTTCCAAGGGCTAGAAGCAAGAATTTGTGCCTGATCAACATTGTTATCCGAAACTCATTGTGGCGAGACAAGAAATTGAAATAAGGTCAATTAACTTTAGTAATTTCATTTCAGAACTCAAGCAGTTTTCAGTTTTTCTTTTAGAAAGGGAGTTCGATAGGAAATATAGGAGAAATTTGGTTAAAAAAATGGAAGCGAATGAATTCCAGCTTATACAGGTCAAACACAAAAATGCTGATTGTTCGTTTTTTGCGATACGTGACGATTTCTTGATTTCCTTTCTGAGGTTTGGGTTTCGATGAAAAATCAGAAGATGATGACCGGAAACAGAAGCTGGGCACGCGCAACGTGTAAACAAAGAAAGGATCTGTTTTTACAAACCAGATTAGTACAGGGAAGAACCAAACCTCGTTGAGACCACTATTGGAGTGCCGCGTTGAGGATGGTTTTTTGTAGGCTGAAATAAGGAAAGAAAAAGACAAAAAAAGCTCCCGATGAGGCCACTATTAAAGGACCACGTTGAAGATGTTTTTTCCTATATGCTAACTAAAGGAAAACGAAGAGGAGAAACTTGTTCTACGATGAGGCCACTATTGAAAGGCCACGTTGTGGATGTTTTTCCTGTATGCTCAATGAAAAAAAAACAATAAGAAGAAACTTGCTCCCCAATGAGGCCACTATTCATGGGTTACGTTGAGGAAACAGTTTGCCTTTGTCATAAAGGACGGACGTGTACCTTGAATTGGGAAGAGACCAAAATAATATATGTTTAACGAACAAAGAAAACTATTCCCATCAATGAATGAGATGCGTAGAAACTTAGTGAAGAAACTTTAGTCCTGATGTGGTGCAACTCTGCTAGACGTCAGTGTGACAAGGCTGAGCGCATAACAGGCAGAGGGGGTGTTTGTCAAGAACTGAGAGCGTCCACGACGTCGTCTCTTACTGGTCGGCGAGTTAATGAGTCGCCGCTGTTTTTTTTTTTGTTTGATGTGGCCGAGGAGGTTAAATTTTCAGAAAGACATCCAGGGGAAACTGGGTAGTGTCGGATTCGCAAAGTGCGCCTAC
>WSXT02183104.1:0-36947 GCA_011762715.2 Neuroterus valhalla | reverse complement strand
ACTTTCAGGACAATACTTCTCAGGCTGAATCCACGCGTATCCCCTTTTGATCCGGAGAGGTTCATTTGAATCAATTCCTTGAATACAGAACTCAGACGCCGTTATGTTACAGTTTTTTTTAGGTTAGGTCCTCCTTTCTCTTTTATATTAAAATGTCACATGTAATATAACTATTGTAAGGTTTTATATAGTATGTAAAATAGGTTTCATTTAATTTTTGCATCATTTTAGATAATTGGCATAGCAGTCAGTCTACCAAAGATCAAATAACATGGATCAGCAAGTACATAATAATAAATGTTAAGATAAAACTAAATTCATCTCTTTAACCCCCGTTCTGAAAAATTTCGAAGGGAGTAAAAAGTACAATTATTTCATTAATTTAAGGAGTGAAATATTTTATTTCAGATTAACCCTTCATTTAAATTTAGATAAATTTTTCAGATTTGTTAATATAATCGACTCAATTGGCAATAGCTCGAACTTAGCGAAAAATGTTCATCCAAAACTTCCGAATTTGCTGTATTGACTTATTTTGCAACCTTAAGAGGAATTCAAGATAACACTAGGTGTAAAAACAAAGATTTGAAACATTCTCCTAATCTCCATTTTTACGTTCTCATCCTGGATGAGAAGGTATTGGTTATATGTGAAAATCGACTTTGCGGATTCGATGAAATCTCCACGTCTTGAGACCCTCTGAGTCAGAAGAAATAGTTTTTACGGAGGGTTGTCTTTAGTCTGTAATCTGTGTGCTCGTTAACTTTCGAAAAAATGATTATATTCGATTCTCCTTTGGCACCAATTTCAAGGGACCAAAAAGACAAGTCGAGTTTGTTAACCAGCTGTTTTTATCAAAAATAAAAGAGCGGGAGCATTTCGAAAATTTGTTTGAACTTTTCTTCCAAGGTTCGAAAATCGTCGGATTTCTTCAAAAATATGAAAGGAAATGAGAATTTTTAGCCATATAACGCAAGATTTGAAAGAAAGTCAGAAAGAAAAAATGTTTCTTCTTGAGAGCCCTGCAAGGTCTCGTGCTCCGCGCTCGATGGTAGGCTCACCTCGCGCTCCGCGCTAGGTTATGAATTGACCTCGCGCTACGCGCTCGGCCTTTATACTTCCCTACAGTTGTATATAAAGCTTGTGAAACTCAAAAGTAAAATGTCGACTACTTTGATTTGATGAGTGTAAATTCTCTTTTGTTTAAGCTTCTCCTGCTCTAACGAATACATTCTCATCACGTGTCTCGTGCTACGCACTCGATCAAAGTTTATCGAAAACGGTAGAGAAGTTATGTTGCCTAATTTTTTTCATATTTTGTGTAGTTTTTCTAGAAATTAAATTTTTTATTCTACAGATATTTTTTGGGTGAACAACTTTTCTCTATCAATCTTCTGTGTAAGCTTGAGTCATTTTTTCAAAAATTTTTTAATTCCATTCTTATAGTTATTTTTGCTGATTGAAATGGAAAATATACATATCCTATTAAAGAAGTTGATAACACATTTGAAGATGTGTTCCAGGTGAAGAACTTGCGTCCTGTCAAAAAGTTAATTTCACCAAATTCTTAGATCTTCTTTTGGTGCATAGTTTTAGTTTATTTATATTTTCCCGTGCCTTACATAGTTTGACCAAAAGATGAATCTTCCTATTTTTATTATTTTTTGTGCGATCGAAATTGGAATTTTCGATTTTTTGAGAAAACTCGAAAAGTTGTAAAGACCAGCCTAGAGGGCTCCCAAAAAATGCGACAAGTCTGACACTTTTTGGTAACTAAAAAAATCGTGAGGGTTAATTGTTTCACTTCTTATCTACTGCAAGAAGCCGTACTTACAATTTTTGAGCCTTGGAAGGAAAGTAAAAAAAAAGTTTCAAGATGCTCCCCCTCTTATATTTTTGAGCCAAAACAGCTGGTTGACGAACTCGGCTTGTTTTTTTGATCCTTCGAAATGGGTGCAATCAAGATGGGAAGTTTCGATTTCTTGAGAAAATTCAGAATGCTCTTCATCTTTTGTTTTTCATCCAAAATAGCTGGTCCACGAACTTGACCTGTTTTTTTGGTCCCTCAAAGTGTGCGCCAGAGAGCAATTCAATCCGATTAGTCTTTCAAAAGTTATGGAGTATACAGGCGAAGACGACAACAGACAGACAGACACCAACGTAAAAACTACTTATTCGGATTCAGAATATCTCAAAACGTGGAGATTCCATTAATTCCGCCAAAGTCAATTTTCAAACAAAACCAATACCTTCTTATCATCATGTACAATTTCTCGTAGTGAGTAGAAAGTAAAATAATTTATTCCTGTGATTTTTTTTTTCGATGAAAATAATATTGTCGGAGTAGTAGCACTTTCAAAGTTCAAAAATTTAAGCAAAAATGAGAATTTCTAGCCAAACAACGCAAGATATGGAAAAAGGATAAAAAAAGTTTCTTTTTGGGAGGATGATCTTTTAAACTTTTCGAGTTTTCTCGAGAAATCGAAAATTTAAATTTTGGTCGCACAAAAAATAATGAAAATAAGAAGATTCATTTTTTGGTCAAACTATGCAAGGCACGGAGAAATATGAAGGAACTGAACTTGTGCACAAGTAGTAGTAAAACATTAGTTCTTACTCCATTTATAAAAAATCATATAAAAAATGAAAAAATGAACTTTTCGACAATTGACGCAAGCTTAGGAAAAATCAAATAGACAAAATTACTTTACCAGGATCAGGAAAAATTACAATAAAAATGAAATAATGAAAAATTGAATTTCTAGAGAAGCTACACAACATGTAAAAAAAATCAGGCAACAAAACTTCTTCACCGCTTCGGACAAACTTTGATCGAGTGCGCAGCACGAGACATGCGATGAGAATGTATTTTGCTTAATCCGGAGAAGCATTAACAACAAAAAATTCACACTCATAAAAATCAAGTATCCAACATTTTACTTCTGAGTTTCGCAAGCTTTATATACAACTGTAGGGAGGTACAAAGGCCGAGCGCGTAGCGCGAGGTAGACTCATAACCGAGCGCGAAGCGCGAGGTGAGATTACCATCGAGCACGAAGCGCGAGATCCAAAGGACGTGCGTCCTAGGCACTCTCAAACTTGCGAGCCGCGCGCGATGAGAATGTGCCCGCACGGTGGGCAGATTTTTTCAAATATTACAATACAAACAGAGGTGACAAAAGTAGGTTTAAAAAGGTTTATTAATATAATATAAAAAGGTTTCATATCCCTATACATTCTCTTCGATTTTCTGAAGGTGATATTTTTATCAATAGAATGATTCAAAAGTAAAAATTGAAAACGTTCTATGTATGGAGATTTTATAAAATTTTTGGAACGTATCTCTCAAAAAATGAACCTTGTAATATCTCTTTTGTAAATCGGAAAACTGCTGATGATACACACAGTGCATTATATCAACCTTAATTCTCATACATTCAATCATGAGTTCCAAAGCACTCACCAATGACTTTGCTCACTTCCTGAAAAAATGGCAATCATCTTCCCGAAAACCGAGATTCAAACAACAATGCCTTGATATACCTTCTTTCCGTGAGAGACTACATTTCTATGTATTATTTTCGAAATGGTTCTAAATTTATTTAAAAATGTGATTGGAACTTGATAAAATGATAGAATAGTTATTCTTAATATCATGAAAATGATTCAACGAATAGACTTTTTTGAACCTGAACGTTATATCATCATCACGCTTCTTGGCAGTGGGCTGACGGACTGTGAATTCGGAGAAAAAATCAGTTATTTGACAATCAACAATGTGGGATTTTCTTTCCTGGAAATCGAGAAATTAGGTCTTTCTTTGTAGGTTTCGAATGTTATAGAAAACGTTTCGTTCTTCCAATTTCTTATTGAAAATCCTTATTAATTTAGAGTTGAATAGATCATTCGAAGCACTTTTTGAATAATAAAAATCATGCGAAAATGTAAATCTTATACCAGTACACAATTATTTGAAATTTCCAACTTTTTCGAAATAATGGAAAATCTAATCCCAGTTCTCGAAAGAAGTTTTGACTTGATTCATAGGAACAGCTGTAATAAATATTATAAAAAAGATGTGTGATAATTTTTCTTTCTTATCGAAACAATCAACTATGTTTAAAAATTCAATTTTTTTTCCAGTTTTAATACAGTTTTTTTGGATGGAGCATAAACTGCTCGTTTTATCGAAAAGTCGTTTTTTGCAGACTTGTCGATTTCTTGTGGTGCACAATTTTTGTTTCATTATATTTTTGCGTACCTTGATAGATTAACTTTTTCGAAAGTTATCGTGCATACATCCAGACACATTCGTAGAAATCTTTTTTCTTTAAATCGGAGGTTCTCAAAAAGTGGACATTTGATAAAAACAAACATGGTGGGGGGGAAGGGGCGAATTCTACACGAATTTCATGGAGATATAAAAATGAGTGAATAGAGGGAATACTTTACAGGACTCTTGGAAGGAGAAGAAAGGAAGGTTAGAGAAGAAGAGAAAAAGGTCATAGAAAAAGGGAAGGAAGATAAAAATGAAATAAGCAGAGAGGAAGTAAAGAAGAAGGCAATGGGAAAGCTGAAAAGAAATAAACTGAGAGAAGGGGATGACATCGAGAATGAAGCTCTAAAGTATGGGTGTGAGAGGAGAGATGTGGAGAATCTGTAACAAAGTATGGAGAGGAAAAGAGTGGCCTAAGGAATGGAAGACAGGATTAGTGATTCCGCTAATTACAGGATGAGAGGGTAAAAAGGTGAAAAAATATAGAAGCATCATTCTGATAGCGGTGGAATATGAAATATATGCAGATGTGCTCAGAAACAGATTAGAGGGTCAGGTAGAAGAGAAAGGAATTACCACATACAGATGGAAGTACATCATGAGTGCACTCAGGGAAAATTTTGAGGTACCGCAGTATCTTCTCCGGATGGTAAGGAATTATCTGAAGGACAGGGTACTGCTGTGTGAAACCAGTGATGGTCCAGGGAGACGAATTATCACTGCGGGAGCCGCACAGGGATTTATTCTGTCGCCAGATCCCTGGAATATTTCCTATGACTGCATCTTGCGCATGGAACTTCCAAAGGGCACATCCCTTGTAGGCTATGCAGACGACATCGCTGCGACCATCACGGCGCGGAATATGGAAGAGGCGCAAATGAATCTCAACCAAGTTATGTGCCGGGTGCAACGCTGGACGGACGAGCACGGCCTCAACCTGGCTCTACAGAAGACAGAGATCGTGATCCTTACGACCAAGAGAATCCAGACGTGCATCCAGCTTCAAGTGGGAGACGAGATGATTGAAATGCAACAGAAAGTCAAACATCTCGATATCCATCCGGATACAAAACTTACTTTCTGGACTCACATACGGAAGGCAGCGGATAAAGCAGCTATAGTAACGGCGAGTCTCAGGAGACTCGCGGCGAACGTAGGTGAACCTTAACAGAGCAAACGCCGGTTATTGATGTCGGTCACCACGTCTATCCTGTTGTACGGAGCCGAAATATGAACAGACGTACTCAGGATAGATAAATATGAGACGCATGGCCGGCGTTCAGCGGGTAGGAGCCCAGGCGGGTAGCCTGCTCCTGTCGAATAGTTTCAGAGCCCGCAGTGCTAGTGATGGCAGGGATTATTTCAAACGACCTTCTAGCCTTGGAGAGGAGAGCTGTATTCGAAAGCGACTCTATATTATCAAAGGAGACTGCACAATCCGAGGCCAGTGTGGAAACACAAAGGCGCTGGCAGCATAGATGGATGGACGAACACCGAGGCAGATGGATGGCAAAAATGATACCAGACCTAGGTTCTTGGATTAGTCGCAAACATGGCGAGGTAACCTACTACCTGACGCAGCTCCTCTCTGGATACGACTATTTCCAAGCCTACCTCTCCAGGATGGAAAAGGTGCAGGGTCCTGCTTGTGTCTTCTGCGGATTCAAAAAGGATGACGTAGAGCACACGTTCTCTCACTGCGAAAGATGGGCTGAACTCAGAGAGGGATGGGCCGAACTCAGAGAGGGGTTAGAAACGGTGGAGGCTATTGCTGGCTACAGCGAAACGCTCATCCGGCAAAAGAAGAAAGAGTAGAACGCGGCGGAACATCAGCCATAGAGGAGGAACCCTATCAGACCAAACCAGGATGTCGAAGGTCGATGGGCCCGATGCGCAAACGCTACTGTTTGTGCTCTTGAGGACGATGCGTACATCCTGGTTGGGTTGTGTCAGATAATAAAAAAAGGAAGAGGAAACCAGCAACCCATTCAGCCATATTATTCCATATTCTTCTAACTTTTTACCCTTAATTTTCCTTATTACCGGCACTACTATTCCTGCCCTCTAATCTTCCGGAACTATCAACCAAACATATAATAAGCTGAAAGATGTGGAGCTTTTTAGCTATAAGCATACAATAGCTGATATTCAAATCAAACAACATTTCAATCTTGAATAAGAAAAAGTTGAATCCATATAGGAATGATAGATTTTCGACCAAATAGTATCACCCTTAGAGGAAATCGATCAATTTTCAACCAGAAAGGTAATCTTTGATTCCACAAATCAACATTTCTTTCTAAACGTATGAATTTGTATCTGTTAGACCATTGTGAAAAGGAACGATATGAGAAAATGGAAGATTATTTTATGAGCATGCCATGCTCCAGTTAATGGTTACAGTAGGTATGTAAAATATTGCATTCAAAATCGGACATTTTTCGTGAATTTCCATCGGTAACTCGGAGCGGAAACTGCACGATTCTGTGGAGGATTTTTCGTGAGCCGCCGGACCAAAATACGCTGAAATCGACGACTCGCGCATGTCAAATGATGAGATTCCCTCTCCATTTTCACTCTGCTATATCAGATATAGGGAGTCGATGTTTTTTGTACAGTACATAGTGCGCAAACCCCCTAAGCGGCGCAGTATCAATGTGCCGCGATCCACGCACACACACCGCACCAGCTGATTGTCATTTTTTTTTAAAGTAAGGGTTATGTTTGCCATACGAAAATGCGCGAAACCGCCGACTTTGAATAAAATATCGTGTGTCATACGACGGAGAAGGTTTCACGGACTCGTCCAATGTTTTTTGTACACATGTTACCCGTCCGATGACACAATATACTATTTTTCCAGACTCGTTAAATATTACTATAGGCACTTATGGCATTGGCGGGGACATCATCATACTCGGGTTTATGAATCGCTGGATTGCTGTTCAACGCAAAGGTACGCGCAGGGTACAAGATTATTTTTAAAACTCAGAAGCGAACGGTAACATGGATGAATTGCTTAGCTCATGCCTAAAATGAACCCTATTCATTACAAGTACTTGGTTTCAGGCATAGAATAGTTTGGATGTTTTCTCGAGAGAATTGAAAATAAGAAAACAAAGCGAGTTGGAAGAACTTTATTTAAAAATGATGATGGGGATACAAAAAGGGAAGTGAATATTATAGTAGAAGCAAGAGAGGTTAAACTCCTGTGTTAGTTATGAATATACCTTGGGCAAGCCTCATGCGAAAGCAATCGAGGTGATTATATTTGCAGCAGGTATAGTATAAAGCCAAGGCTCGTAGGTCCAAGGTTTCATATCCGTGCTGCAACCATAATGACTCAGACCGCATTCGCAGGCGAGGCTTAGCCATGGTGCTCAGAAAATTTTTGAAGCTTTGCTTCTTTTGGAAGTGTATATACCATGAGGGAGGCCACATAACTGCGAAAAACGGGAACACACTATCCGCGTAACGTTCAGTGCGACTGGAAATGTCTATAGCATGGCATTAACATCCCCCCTCTCTCTCTCTCTCCCATTCTGGTGTAGTATATGCAGGGAGCGAAAGAAAAGGAGGCGCAACTTTATACACCCAAAGTGGGCTAAATACCGGGAACGAGATCACCAGTTCCGCTCGGCGGAAGAGCCCGACCTCTTGCTCACATCAGACCCACCTAGCGAGCTCCGTCGAAACCACAGCCAGCTGAGTTAACCGACGGTTCGTTCAGGGGGTTATATTTATTTTCGAGAATAATTTGAAACACTCCGATAATGATTAACCTAAGCCCAGGGGCTGTTGATGAACATAAACGATTTGTTCCTCAGTAGAAAATAAGATGTTCAAATGGCTGGAGAGCTAAACCTGTTTATCGTGCAAATAAGGTTGTGGGGTCAAATCCTCTGTCATGATTTTTTTTACGTTTTTTACCAATTTTCTCAGATTCTTATATAATAATTGTCTTAACAAGATCGCATTTGAAGGTTGAGCATTTTATGTGTATAGATTTTATTCGAATAGATTGAAAATTTCTCACCAGTGACTATACCTATAAAAAAATCAATCAAAATGATATTACGAATAACTATTAATATGACATTATATTTTTTACCGCAAAATTGACTAAAATTTTCAAAATACTTTCGTTCTTCAATTTTTTTTATTACTTTTTTATTCAATGTTACCTAAAAAGGAATGTTTAAATCTGAACTTTTCATCGCAAAAAAAAACCTCAGTATGTCGATATTTCAAAACAATTTATCAATGTTCATTCTGATGAAACTTTTATTTTGAAAATTTAGGTCAATTTTGCGAAAAAAATTATGTAATATTAATAGTTATTTGTAAAATCATTTTCATGGATTTTTTCTTATGTATAGTCACTGGCGAGGAATTCACATTCTATTCGTTATTCCATTCGATTTTTTAAAGACAATTATTATATAAGGATCTGAAAAAATTGCAGGATAAAAAAGTAAAAAAAAAATCATGCCAGAGGATTCGACCCCACAACCTTATTCGTACGATGAACAGGTTTGGCTCGCGCAGCCATTTCAACATCTTATTTCCTACTGATCAACAAATGGTTTATGTTCATCAACAGCCCCTGGGCTTAGGCTAAAGGAATGAGCTTAAAAGCTTGTGCTAAGTTAACTCGTATTTATTGAATCGCTTTTTATTTACGTTTCTTATAATACCAATATCATTATCGGAGTGTTTTACATTATTCTTGAAAGTAAATATAACCCCCTGAGCCAGCCGTTGGATAACTCAGCTGGCTGTGGTTTCGACGGCGCTCGCTAGGTGGGTCTGATGCGAGCAAAGGGAGGGCTCTTTCGCCGAGCGGAGCTGGTGATCTTGTTCCCACTAGTCAGCTCATTTTTCGTCGTGACCGCCATATGAGTTGCGCCTACTTCTCTCTTGCTTCCTGAGTATATGTATAACGAGTGGAGTAATAACACATTCGATACTTACCATATGCTGATTGATACAGGTGATTAAATGTTCATAGTATGTTTGTAATGCGATTTAATAAAGTGGTGAAAGTTTTATTCAATTACTATATTACAATGAATTGTATATTCTATATATCATTGACCATTTGGCGCGTGATTCAAAGCGGGCTAATTTAACTATCATTAAAAACAAAATAGATAATTATTATGATTCGCTGATGAATGTCAAAAATGACGTAAATTGTAATAAAAGTTAGAAATAGAATAATAATAATGCGTATCTTTCGTGAATAATAGATCTCTTTAACAAAAGAGAATTCACACTCATCAAATTAAAGCAGTCGACCCTTCGCTTTTTAGTTTCAAAACCTTTTTATAGAACTGTATAGGGAGGTACTCAGGCCGAGTGCGAAGCGCGAGATTCAAAAGGCGCGTGCCCCAGAAGGGCTCAAACTTGCGAGCGAAGCGAGCCGCGAACGATGAGAATGTGCAGCAGGCAGATTTTATTCTCTACAGACCGGGCTATAAGAAAAATAATTGCACCAGAGCATTTGCTAGGGATTAGAAATTTATTCACTCAAAATCCATAATAATTGCTGTACCCTTTAAACCTCGAATTCTGTATATTTTTTAAGACTTGTGTTTCGGTAAGTTTTAGACGTATAATAATCCAAATATTTCCTTTTTCTGTTTCAGGTGAGTGTCTATTTTATGGATCCTAACTGAAGACTTGTAAGTATCGTTCGTGAGTACTAAAACAGGAAATGCTCTTGAAACAAAATTTCTATTCACTTAAGTTTGAGGACACATTTTGTCTAAATTTATATCCACATATATTCAAGAAGAAAATTTTCCTATGCTCTGAAATTATACATTCCAACATACCAAAACTTTTTGTACATTATTTGCAGAAACGAATCACTGATGAGGGTCTATAACAGAGCATCAGCATAAAAATATTAATATCAAAATTATTCAGCGAATTGACTTTGTTAAAGATGGAGGGTCCTTTTCCTCCCGTCATAGTTTTCCAAGTGAAAATAGAGTTGGGTATTTCCATAATATGGAGTACTGGAGTTTCAAAAATCTTGAAAATGGAGCAGTCATGTTGCAAATTAGGAACTATGGCATTATGTGAAGCTATCCATATCTTTTTGAAGTTGAGTTATTAAAAATCAACAATGTGGGATTTCCTTTTTTAAAAACTGAAAAATGAAGTTTCTCTTTGTTTGGTGCGACATTATTTCGATAATTTTCGCCTTTTTGTATTTTCTTTATAGATTTCGAAATTTATAGAAATCGCTGTATTCTTTCGATTTCTTATTAAAAATCCTTAATTATTTTAAGGTGAACACATCATCTGGAGTACTGTTCAAATAATAACAATCATACGTAAATGTGAGTCTTATTGTAGCACACAATGATTGTTCGGAATTTCCAACTTTTCCGAGACAATGATGAGGCTACAATACTGCGAAACATGTAAATATTGTTTAATATGACGTCATTCTCACTAACAAGGCGCATTCTCTTTGTTGTCGCTCTGAAATGAGGTGATGAAAGAATTATTTACAGACCAAATTAGTTTCATCAACTTCGTTTACGTGAAAAATAAACTTTTGAATGTATGGTGATTACACCTGCTCAAAATCTTATCCCAGTTCATGGAAGAAAATTTATCCTTGACTCATAAAAACACCTCTTTTGAAGATTTTAAAAAAGATTGTGGCAAGTCGCCGGTTCCTTAGAATGGATGTGATATTTTCGTGATGATATCGAACAATTTAGAACGACATTATTGCATACGTGTCACGAATATATAGTAATAATTTTTCCTTTTTATCGAAAAAATTAACATCAAAATCATGATCAGGACAATTGATTGCAACTGAAATGTTCAATTGGAAAAAAAAATCTGCGCGCTGGGCGGCCCATTCTTATTGCGCACTCCGAACGAAAATTTGAGGGCGCCTAGGGCCCGCTTACGTCAGATCTTGCGCTTCTCACTCGATAATAATTGAACCTTGTGCTCCGTGCTCGCTCCCCGCGTACTTCCCTTGATTTGTGTATAGAGCTTTCGAGACTCAAAAACACAATGTCAACTACCTTGATTAAATGATTGTGGATTATCTTTTGTTTAGGCTTTTCGGGCCTAAACGAATAGATTCTTATAGCGTGTCTCGTGCTACGCACTCGAACAAAATTTGTCTAAAACGGTAGAGAAGTTTTGTTACTTTATGCATCCCATGAGTTGTGCAATTTTTCTAGAAATTCAGTATTTTTCCTTTTTTATGTTAACTGTTGGGATTAAAACAAAAACTACGCGTCGAATAGGAAAATTAATGATAACAAGTTTCCAGATATTTTTTCTGGTGCATATCTCTCGTCTATTAATCTTCTGCCTTAGCCTCCGTCAATTTCCGAAAAATTTCACTATTTTTTCTTCATAGTTATCCTTCCTGATTCAAATGTTTACTATATTCCCTGTAAAAAACGATTGATAATACATTTACATGTGTTTTTCAGGATAAGAACTTGTGTCCATTGGTTTCTATCTAACACCTTGTGTCGATCTCCAAAAAATTCAATTTTTTCCATTATTTTTATAGTTTTTTTTTTTTTTTTGATAAAGAATTAACTACTTGCCTTATCAGAAAGTCAATCTTTTCAAATTTGTAGATCTTTCGTTGGCGCACATTTTAAGTGTGATTATATTTTTCCGTACCTTGCATAATTTGACCAAAAAACAAACATTTCTATTTTTCAATATTTCTTATGCAATCGAAGGACTAGCGAATTGCCGACAATTTGTAATATCCTCAAATATTCCCAAACTTCAGCTCTTGAAAAAATTCTCTCCCCATCATAATGTTTATCCATTATTAATATAAGAATTTTTTATTTTGATCAATAACAATATCTCAACATTTTTGATTATATTGATTGTGTAATTATTGTTTAAATCTAAAATACTATTGCCCGAAAGAAACGACTGAAAAATCCCAAAAATTAAAATTTCCGAAACTGCTAAATTCTCTGAAAAAACCGTTCAAAATAGGGAAGCCCCAAAATGATGGAATTCTCCACTGCATTGGAATCCCGAAGCAGGAAATCCCCAAATAGTCAAATTCCTGATCTATCCAATCAGGAAATTCCTGACAAGAAAATACCAAAATATGACGTATCTGTAACTGCGGGATTCCACAATTTCAACATCTTAAAAACTGTTTTTTCATCGATAATGTTTAATTGTGGATGATACTACATTTTTTATTTCGATCAGCAGAATTTTGAAATAACTAAAATAGATATACTCCTTCGCTTAACGCTGTGCTATTTTTTCAGTTACAAAAGTATCCATTTTTCCTTAAAACTGTTCACATTTTCGAGAGAAAAAAAAGCTTACCTAGATTTCTTCATTCCCCTTATTCTTATTTCATATCCAAATAAAAATTAGCAAATAATGAAATATATTCAAAATATTTCCGTTGACGAGTTTGCGTTGCGAAGAGGCCCGCGTCGTCCACTGTGCTCAGCAGCGGCCTCGTAACCGAGACATCGTTCAAAACAAACCATTATTTGGTGATTTCACATTCTAAAATTTGTATGCAGACGAGAATCTCACGATCTCGAGGATTTCCTGTTAAGAATGTTTCTTCTTCGGGAATTCCAGTGTTTGGAATTTGATTCTTCGGAATTTCCCAAGTCAAAAAATTCATGAACTGTGCTAGAATGCTCTAATTTCGGAAATACGAAATTGTTTTTTTTTCGAAAAATTGTCATGGAAGTTCAAAGAATTCAAAATTTGTACGAACACACTATATTCTCCTTTTTTCAGGTTTTCTAACTAGGCAATTAAACGGTATTTCTTCTCTTCACTTTTTTCCAATTTTCCTCTGACCAGTGTTCCTCTGACGTGAATTACGCACGTTAAGTTTCCTGTGTAATTAGACTAGGCAGTTTTTATTTCTTCACAAACAAAGATCATTTTTACAATCAAAGAGGATACATTTTTGACACAGAAGTTGAATGTTGATACTAGGAACACGGATATCAAATGAAACGCACAAATTGTTGACAAAAGAAAAAGATCTCCTAAAGGGAAAAGGTTAATTTACAACACACAAAAGATGTGTTCTCAACCAAAAAGTCAAGTTTTCGAACAAAGAGGCCTAATTATTTAAGCAGAACTAGTTGTATTTTGAACTAAAATATTCATCGAACATTCAACGTTCATCGACGAAACAGTTTTCTGTTTTGTCCTCTAAACTGTCAACGTCTTTCGACAAAAATTGTTCAAAATGTAATATTCATATTTTTGAAGTCTTCAAAACCTTTCGATACTTCATACTTGTTCAATGTTAACAGACAAAAAAGCAAAGATACTCGTCAGAAAAAGAGGGGATACAATAAAAAGGAACGAAAACACGAGAATGCTAAACGATTTTGAAAGGGAAATGAGGAATTATTTGAAGAAAAGTTTAAGGAGACTTGGAGAAGAAGTACTAGTTCGAAATTTTCCACAATAAAAAATTTCGAAGGTGAAGTGGTATAGGTAGTATAAAGAAGGAGAAGTGAGAGAGATAATAAATTACTCTGTTAAGAAATTGTAATGAGGTCGAGCCATCATGCATAAAAACGTCACACGAAAGACGATGTATCAGATAATATTGATATGAGTGTCGATGAATTCCTGCAATTCTCTAGATGGAATTTGAGAAAGAAATGAACGATACAAAGTTCCGTTTGGCCACGGCATCGAAATGTATAAGCGGTAGTAGGATGGTATTTTGACTCCATCATTTACTTTTGCACTTCTGTTATTGAGGAGGCTTGCATTCAAAACATAAAAGCCTTTCTTAACATAATACAATGGGCTATTCCCTATATTTATCACAGCGTGCTTTGGACCATGACGAGCAATATTATGACCATCTATTAGATCGAGCAGGTTAAGAGTTGATTCATAATCTTTCTTCCGGGTCCGAATATAAAAGACAATATCCCTAGGTTTCACTTGTCCAGGTTCTAGCCAATAAGGACATGATGCACCGCTGAAGGGCAGCAGTTTTCCCTCATAAATAGAGCCATCTACCATTGTCACGATAAGGTTCCCTGGAGGAAGGTCATACTTATGTCCACCTGCACCTGTTTTTGTAACAAGGAATAAAAGTTAATAGAGTATATTTTCACCAGTATTCCTTAACATAGAATACACAACAACCCGTTACATAAAACAAAATGAAACTATTCTTCAAAAACATCTTTGAAAGAATCTTTCTAACGAGAAATGTGGATTTTGAACAGCAGACATATTTGATTATGGAGAAAAATAATTTTCTTCAGAAAAAGATAAATTTCCAACAGAACTACTGAATCCTCAACCAAAACGATGAATCGTCAACGAAATAAATATTTTTTGGATAAAATATACAAAGGACCCCGCAGCATATGTACATTAAATGGCTTTTCTGCGATTTTGATTAAACTTCGTAAAATTGTAGTTCTCAATGTCTCGATCAAAAGTTTTATGAGGTACAAAGTCCGCAAATGAGCAGTTTCCGAGTTATAGAGGGTTGAACATCCAACCCTTTTAAGGAACATCAGCAAATATCTTGAAAAGCAGCTCTGAGGAAGAAATGTTCTCCATGAAAGTTATTGAGCTTCAACGGGGAAATGCAAAGAAAGTCATATCCTCAAGACACAGGTCATTCTCCAAGGTCATGCAATGTTAACTTGTCATCGATTGCTAATATTCAGCCAATGAAGACAAGGTATAAAGACGAAATCAATATAGAGTTCATGAAGGCAAGAAATGAGAATCACTTAGTCAATAGCCAGCCAATAAAGAGAAGTCGTGGAGAGGATGTTTTCAATATCTAGCCAATCAGGACAAGATATGTGCAGAACTTAGTCAGTATCCACGAAATAATAGCAAAACATGAGCAAGATAATGTCAATATCGAGCCAACTAGGGCCATTAACAGGCCATACGTAATAAGAGGCCCACTGCTGCAAGCATTTTTGCAAGAACTTCGTAACGCGGTTCACTTTTTGGGATAGAGTGCCCCGTGAAGGTTGTTACATGTATGTGGTAAAGAGAGTCTGCTGATGTTTTTACACGGAAAGGGAAATGGTGCATCTGCGCGCTCCGCACTGAGACGGTCTTCTGCTCTGATGCGGGGACGCCTGAATGCCCGTTTGCTCGGCGTGTGACGCAGCAAGTCACCTCGTTCGTTCACGCGCTCAAGTGATCCGCGGATAATCCGCCCAAGTCCGAGCTCTCCGACTTCGAGGGAGACGACGGTTTGAAAACGGTCCCAGAGCTCGGCGGATTATCCGCCGGAAGATTTTAGCGCGCATCCAGACAACACTAGCGCTGCCTTGCGGCCCGAAATAGGCATTCAGGCGTGCACGCATCAGAGCAGATGTCCGACTCAGCGCGAAGGGCGCAGACGTACGATTTCCCTTTCTGTGTTGGTTAACTGCTTCAAGGTCTATCAGATGCTTTTCTCAAGGTCATGTTCCGAGATCCAAGTGAACAGTCAGTTAGTAGAGCCATCGCCACGGTCAGACATTCCTTAATACAACGTTCCGTACCCAAAAACATCGGGTTTGACGCAATCGTGAGAGAAGATTATATTGCCAGGCATGTGTCTGATTTCGCTAATCAATTATATAATCTGGAGCCACAAAATCCTCGAGCAGCAACTTCAGGGCTCTGCGACAGGCATATTGTGTTCATAAAGGACGGCACATAGTCAAACCTTTTTTCATAGTTGCACCTGATGGTTACATTCTCGACATTCAAAGACCGTACTTTTCTGACAGCCGTAATAATGATGCTGCTATATTTCAACATGAATTTGCAAAGACGCTGAGAGAATGAGAAGGTGGTTCTAAGAAGACGATATTGTCATTGTTGATAGGGGATACCGAGATGCTACTGATATTTTGGCGCATTTGGGTATTATGTGGAAAATGCCAGCTCTTCTTCCACGACATCAGCATCAACTTACAACAGAAGATGCTAACGAATCTTGTTTGATAACAAAGTCTAGGTGGATCGTCGAAGCTAGGAACGGACACATCAAATCCATTTTCAAATTCTTTTAGCAAGTTGTACAGATACAACACGTTCCTAACCTAGGCGATTTTTGTCGGATAGCTGGAGCTGTAATCAACAGATACCATCAATAATTTTCATGGAAGGAGCTGATGCCGAAATGTCCAATAAATTACTTTCAAAAGCTAAGGAATCGAATGTCTTGCAAGCGTTGGTTGATGCAGAAAACCTTAAGATAAGGAACGCCTAACAATGGGTTCAATCAGATGCAGGCCAATTATAATATTTCCCAGTCCTGACACTTACATTCTTGAAAGAACTCACAGTTGGCGTTTATCAAGGTAAACTTGCACCTTTTTACGTGCAAGACAAACTGCACAGAGATAATGATGAAGAATCCCATATTGAGATGCTACAAGAGGATAATCGAGTACCTCAGCCAGGACTTATAAGAATCAGAGCTTTTTCTCGATTTCGAAATGTGACTTAACAGAAAATTAATTACCAGCAAGAGATATTTAGTTACAAAAAGTTGTTAACGTCTAGATACGTATTCCAACTACATTGTTCAGATATTGACAACATGTTGGTCATGTCTCGAGTATATTTGCTGGATATCGAATAAGTCTTGCTCATGTCTTGCCTTGATTTGCTGGATATTGACATTATCTTGCTCATGTCTTACCTTTATTTGGTGGATATTGAATAAGTTCTGCACATATCTTGTCCTGATTGGCTAGGTATTGAAAACTTCCTTTTCACGACTTCCCTTCATTGGCTGGCTATTGACTAAGTCATTATAATTCCTTACCTTTATGGATTCTATATTGATTTCCTCTTCATACCTTGTCTTCATTGGATGAATATTAGCAGTTGATGAAAAGTTCACATTGAATGACCCTTAAAAATCAGTTGTGTCCTACGGCTATGACTTTATTTGCATTTCCCCGTTAAAGCTCAATAACTTTCATGGAGAACATTTTTTTCCTCAGAGCTGCAGTTTTCAAAATATTTACTAACTTTTCTTAAAGGCGTTCGATATTGAACCCTCTATAACTCGAAGAGTGACCATTTTCGGAAGAACTGAAATTTTATGAAGGTCAATCAAAATCGACCGAAAGCCCCTTCATGTACATTTGCTGCGGGGTCCTTTGAAACCGATAGACAGTTGGTTCCCAACTTGATTCAGCGGGCAAAATGTGAAACTCTGGCGCTGAGTGCATTTCGGCAAATATTGTGCTTCAATTTTGACAAATTTTTCGAAAGTGGCAGCGAAACCAAGATGGCAGTGTCAACACCTGATGTCAAAAGATAACCTTTGAAATGTCTTCTCGTGTAATCAATTTAACGTAACAGTTTCTGGAAAAGTTCTACAATTTTTTATTCTGATTCATGAGTTCACTCCATCGGACGTTGGGATTTTACTAGTAAAGTTGTATTTGACAAGTTCAGGTATAAAAAATCATGGTGTTAAAATGAATATGAAAGTAACAAGGAGAACCAGATATTCTTACGATTAATTAGACCTTTTTCCACTTTGCTCATACAATGAGAAATTGATTAATTTATTATTACAAAAGCAGATGTTTATATTGCTTCAACATTCCATAAATGTGAAGTTACTTTTAGGAAATCAATAAAATTTGGACATTCCATTTGAATTCAAGTGAGATAGTTGGAGGGTAGGGAATCAGCGCCAAAGTTTCCTATTTTTCCCGCTGAGTCAGATTGGGAATCATAATCATAATAATCGTGACATATCCCTGCTTTGTGATATAAAATTATCGATAGATTTATGATATGTGCAAAAATCTTTCTGTCTTTGCTGCCCTACTGGAAAATCCGAGGTCGGATCCTACGGCGGATCCTCACTAGTTTCCAACGTTCGAAACGACTTAGGATATTGGGATCATTTCCGTCGTCGAATTTGACGCCGGATTCGGCGACGGAAGCTATTAGGATCCGACGTAGGATCCGAAGAGTTTTTTTCAAAAATGTTTATGAACTAATAAGTGTAACGCTCTTATTCCTTAATTTATATAATAGTTTTATACAATGTTAGTTAATAAATTCACTGAAAATTTTTAAAAAGTGGCCAAAACACCCAGAGATGGACCTCCCACAAATCTAAATTTGGCTTTTTGCGTAAAACAAGTCATTTAAAAATGTTATCACCCCTGGCAACCACTATGTGCACTCAATTTTTATTCGCGATTCAATTTTTCTTCTTTTCGTTATCTCGATAATCACATTTTTTAGTGAATTTTTTAATGCAAAAAGCCAACTTCAGATTTGTGGGGGGGGGGGATTCGTTCCTGAGAGCTTTGTCCACTATCCTAAGTGCTCTACATTATTGTTTTTAACCATTGAATTAAAAAAGAAAATCTTGTCGTATCCTACGTCGGATCCCTAATAGTTTCCGTCGTCGGATCCGGCGTCAAATCCGACGTCGGAAACGATCCTAATTCCCTACGTCGTTTCCGACGTTGGAAACTGGTGGGGATCCGCCGTAGGATCCTATGTGAGTTCCGACGTCGCAAAGTAGTTGAAAATCCCGGAAGGCTGGTCGAAAGTCGAAAATATCGTCCGATATGTCTTAAGCTTGATGAGGGGCTTTTGAAGGTCGCTGATTTAGAATTTTATATTGAATTTTTTGAAAAAAAATGGCGAATTAAAAGTGGCAGATGACTACTGAAAAATTACATCTGATTCATTCAAAAAATTGTATACGGCAGTTTTCGAGGTCGCTGATTGAGAATTTGATATTGAGTTCGTCGAAAACGAATTGGCGGATTAAAAACGGCAGACGACTACTGAAAAATTACATGGGATTTACTCAAAAAAATTTTAACGGTGGTTTTCGAAGTCACTGATTAAGAATTTGATATTAGGTTCGTCTTTTTAGTCGAAAATCATCATTCGTAGGGTAAAAACATATTGAACATGAAATATGTATTTTCAAAGGATCTACCATTTTTATCTGAAGCTTTTTTATCAATTTTCACTATTCGCTGAGATAACCGTAAAGAAACATGATTTTCATGGGTTTTTCATGGTTTTCAACATGAAAATCAAATCTGCGGGCATTTTTACTATCATATTCGTGATTGGCGCGTTCAAATACATAGGTGTACGAAGCTTTGGATTGATCGGAGGTAATCGCTTTTCGGAACTTCATCCCTTTTAAACTTTTTGTCTTCAAATTGTTAACGAACTTTTTTCGATGATATAGAAAGTTGCAATAAGTGGCAGTTGGGCTTATGAAATAAGTTACTTGAAGGTCCTGTTAATATGAGTAAGAACGTTGTCTCAACTACTGCGATGGAGAATGATGGGGAAAACATCACTCAAGTATTACCAATCAACGAAAATAAGTTTGGAGGAAATTTTTTTTCGACTTTTGGCCAGCTTTTCTTCATTTTCAACCACTGTGCCTCAGTTACGACGTAATAAACACTTAGGATCCGACTCCGGATTTTTCAGTAGGGTGGAATCCGAGCCCATGTCTCCAGATTCCTGTTTCATTGTTCGAACCAAATCCGCTTTTAACAGACCTCCTCAAGAGAATTCCAATGAAATTCATTCTTTCCATTCCTAAGGTTATGGATAATGAACACTTTATGATGAGATTGAAAGTCCTAAATTCGAAATTATTTTATACCGAGTATAAAATAATTCTTTCCAAAGTTGTTTTTTCAATCTAGTGATACGCAAAATGATATACATTTTCCAATATATTCTTCTATTTTACATCTGAATCTGATAATCTTATATCATCGATACGTACCAGTAGATCGGAAACCAACACGAGGGAAAATTATCCCATTATCTCAATAAAAGTTTTCTCTCTTAAAGAGACAGATAAATTTAACCAGGAAATAACTTCACTTTTTAATCATTTGGAAAACTAAATTCTTGACTTAAACGCCTACACAGTTTTTTTCGTTTTCAAACGCTTTCCTCTTTTGGATCTAGGATTTTGAATATAATTATATACTGCACTCACGATTAAAGTGGAAAACCCCCACAGATGTAAGGAGTAGGACGGCAGCAGTGAGTTCCATTTCTTCGTGCAAAAAGATCTAACTAATAAATTAGAAAGTAGTCTGGTTCTAAAATAATTTCTTCTTGAGTTCGATTCAGAAAATACACCTATTTATACATACTGCGCATAATCTTCTGTTTTCAATCACATGCTCTTATTAAAGTTCTGGAAAAAAGAGTAGAAGGAGGCAGATTATTAAACCTTAAGCAACCTTGAGACAAATACAAGATAACACTAGGTGTAGAAAAAGATTGGAATCATTCTCCTTGTCACCATTTGTTTTACTTATGACAATACAAACAGAGGTAAAAAAGAATATGCCACACAAATCCTCTTGGATTTTCTGTATTTGAAATTGTCGATCAATAGAATGGTTCGAAGGGAAAAATTGAAATCGTGATATGCAAGGAGATTTAAAAATTTTTTGATCGTATATAAAAAAATCTGCACGCTGCGCGGGCTTATTCTTTTCACGCACTACGCGCGCAGCTCGCTTTTCTTGCAAGTTTGCGCGCGCCTCCAACGCGCGTCTTTCGGATCTCGCGCTTTGCGCTCAACGATTCTGGTCCTTGACTTTCTTTTTCTCAATTCTCACAGTGGTTCCAAATGCCTGAAAGGCGGCCAAAACTATGAAATTTCCATTAGATGGGCCAAATTTTCTAACTCAGGGATCCTTGAGTTCGCTGATTGCGAACCTGGTGTCGAAAATTTCAAAAACAAGATGGCGGATTCAATATGGTGGTCGAGTATGCTAAATAAATTTTTGATCCTTTTCAAAATTGGTGTAAGGGGGTTCTTGAGGTTGCTGATTACGAATCCAATATCGAAAATTTTAAAAACAAAATGGTGGATCCAATGTGGCGGACAAGTATGCTAAATAAAGTTTCGATTCTCTCCAAGATTGGTGTAAGGGGGTTTCCGAGGTCACTGACTACAAATCCAGTGTCAAAAATTTCAAAAACAAAATGTCGAATTCGAGATGGTGGTCGAGTATGCTGAATAAATTTTTGATCGTTTTGGGTTTTCGAGATTTTTGACTACGAATACGGTGTCGAAAATTCCAAAAACAAAATGGCGGATCCAATATGATGGACACGAATTCTAAAGGAATTTTTAGCTAAGCATGTTTTTAATTTATGTTTGTTAAGTCGCTATTCACGCTATTTGCTCCAGGATCATCTTATATGATTCGTTGGAAAAATCTAAATCTGTAATAAAATTCGAACCTTTTGTCCCTTCCTTTTTAATAAAAATCATCTCGGAAAATGAACGTTTCTAGTAGCTTGGTTCCTTATGTAAGATCTCATTATCATTACATTGTATAGCATTAGAGTCACGTGATTGGTTTTTTGATGAATTTTGCCTAATGGCTTCATGCAATTTTTCAGCGTGTCTTATCTTATTTTTTATGTTAGATGTTATTTGGTTCGACCGGCGTGGGATTAATTTGCTGGTCGATGTTATGAACGTTGTCGATCTACCAGTCAATGAAGCTCCATTTTATAGTAAGAGGGATATATTTTCTTTCATTTCACAGAGAAGACGTTCTCTTTCTGTACAAGCTTTCACCCAGCAACGCCGGGCCTGATCACGTTAATAGGATGGTAATACTAGAAGTGAGAAGGTTTTCATTTTAAAACGGATGTTACTTAGATATCAATGAAGGAGTAAATGAAAACAAAAATAAAAACATCAGTATCACGTAAACTACTTACACATAAAGTTTAAATATATCGCAATGTCTAGGTTGATGTAAAAAAGTTCATAATTTGTAGATTGTATTCTATTGACTTTTGTTCTCTTTCTCTTATTCTGAGTTGGCGAATTTTTTGTCCAACAGAGGTCATACCACAAGAACATGTAATCCTATAAACCACGTTGCAACGGTCTAATAAGCTTAGTCTACCTTTTCCTAATTTAATATATTTATCAAGTTTATGCTCAGTTCTGAAATGGTTTTGATGTTATAATTTTTAAGGAGTCTATTGATGTCATTAGATATTATGCCTAAAAATGGGATGGATAAGATTCCTTTTTACATTAATAACCTCAACATTGTTCTCTGTAACTACTTTGACTCTGTTCCTGGCTTCCAATTCTTTTAGTCTTCTATTGATATGTTTATTGATAAAAGCGTTAGGGTAGTTGTTATAGGAAAAGTACTTCCGAATCCCATTCGATTTAAATATTCAAATTATATAATAAATTAAAAGTCTCTCCGTCGACCTCAGTCTGGTTAGAAAGACCGCTAGATGGCACAGTAGTCTAGGCCTATTTTATGTTGCAAAGAGGCCCGCGTCGTCTTCTGTGTCCAGAGACGGTCTGGCACCCAAGAGTTACGTATTCAGAAAGTTGGAAACAACAAATGTATTGATAATCCAAAACTTGTATGCAGACGGGACTATCACAATTTTGGCGATTTCTTTTTCAGAATGTTTTCTTCTTCGGGAAACCCGCAATGTCTGGAAATTTAGTTATTCAGATTTTTCCAAATCGATGATATTCTGCCAACATAATACTAAACAATAGAGAACTCAACGGGCATCCTTGCCTTAGCCCTTTTTCTCTATAAATTTCTTTCATTCTTTCTATCGGACCTTCATCTTCTTTGTTCTTCTTTATAGCTCGACACAGCAACCTTCTATTTACTGAGTCAAACATTGCTTTAAAATCTACAAACAGCTCCACTAGTTTCTCTCCCTTTCATCCTTGATTCCTAATAACTGGATTCCCTCTTCTTCCACGTGTCTCTCCAACCCTTTCCTAAAAACTTCTGTTATATTTTATACCCATGCTATTTTTACCTGTTGCTTTATTTCTTTTTAGCCTATCCTTTGCCTCATCCACTTCTTTTCTGGTGATCTCAGCCCCCTTCCCCTTTTCTCTCTATCCTTTTTTTGTCTTCATTCTCTATCCTATGTTCTTTCTGTCCCAACAAACATTTGCAGTATTTTGTCCACTCATTCATTTGTATCTCCTCCATTACGCCCTGTCATTTTCCTTCTTTAACTATTAAGCACCTCCTACTCTCTGCCTTCCTTCACTGCTTTCTCTTCCTCTTCCATTTTCCATGTACATTTGAATTTACTTATCTTTTCATCACGAATAGGAATCAAATGAGCAAAAGTCTGTTCATGGAAATAATGTGGGTCACATATCATCAAACTGGTAAATCAAGTAATAAAAATAATGTACGTCACATACCTTCATCTTTTCAAAAGTATCGTTGGGTCGGAGAGGCACTCCTGTGACGCGTCATGGAAATAATGTACGTCACATAAACTTGAAATGATAGATCGTGTTATGCTGAAGACTTCCCGCACTTTCGCCACTTTCGAGGGTGAGAGATGCCGGAGGAAGACAATTTCGTTCCAATTTCGTCCAATCTTCTTTGGAGAAACCTGCCGCAAAAGAGACTTGCCACATGTGATCGATATGGACCCACACTCTTTACGACTAAAAAAGACTACGCGTTCTCCCAGAACATTTTTGTTAACATATTGGAAGATCTTTTTCCGCTGAACAAGTTTTCTACCCTAATTTCTTTCTAATATCTTGTATAGTTGAACCGTGAAATTGGATTTTAAATTCTCCAGTATCCTATTCTATGGTTCAAAACCAGAACCGTTGGTCAAATGAGGCTCATTAGAGAACTCGATCTTTCCTTTTAGTCTCTTTGGAGAATGAAGGAATAATTAATTGAAAGTTGATCACCAAAAATCTTTAGTCCATATTTTTAGTAACTGTGATGTGAAAGATATTCAATTTCATTTGAAGACTTTTTCTGGTATATAATTTGGTTGATAAACATGATGTTGCACTTTGTGTCGTTTTAGGAAAAATTAAAATTCTTCATTTCTGATTTTATTTTACACGTATGGCATAACAACTATACACTTCATCGAGGAGCATCTTTTATAAGAATTTCAGATCATCCTGAGATAAAGAATTTTGTATGGTAACATTTTATCGTATCTTGCACCATTTGATGCCAATGTTTATTTTTGACCAAGACAGATAGAGAGAAGCACGAATTTTTTTTCAAACTGTTCCATTTCTATGTTAAAAATATACGTCTAAAATAAAAAATGGAATAGTTGAATTTCCAATCTAAAAGATTCCCCATCAACAAAACGAACAATTTTCCTTTTCCAAGAGGTGAATTATGAAATATATCAGATATTGATGAATGCTCGTTTAGAAACGATCATTTTTCACGAGTCGCGCATACTATTTTGCCCCACAATCGAGTGGAATTGAGAAATTATACGCCCGAAAAAAGTGAACAAAACTTACATCGAAACTGACAGCGTCGCACACGAAAGCGTCCGTTCGAGTTCAAGATGGCGCCACAGCCACAACCCGTTCCGACTCTGCAGCACGCTCTCGTCAAATATTGAAAAATCGATCATTTTGTTCACTTTTTTCAGGCGTATAATGTCTCAATTCCACATGATTGTGGGACAAAGTAGTTTTTTCAATTATGTAGTTAATTTTAATAGAAAGAGAGTGTATCTTGAAGAAGATCGTTCAATTTTTTGACATAAAATAAAATTGATAGAGCAAAGAAACAGTTTTCTACCGAGTAATTGAACTTTAAATCAATTAATTTATTCATCAACCAGAGAATATGAATTATCAACTAAACGTATAATGAATTAAAAAATGTAAAGCTGTTCTGGCTATAGACATACAAAAGTTGATATATTTAAAACTAACAAGATTTCAATTTTGTAATGATTGAAAGTTTAATACAAACAGAAATTTCATTAAAATAGTCTAACCTCCAGAGGAAACGCATCAATTTTGACCCAGACAGGTGATTTTTATTTCCATAAATCAATGTTTTTTTAAAGTATAAGTTTGTATCTCTTAGAAAATTGTGTTTAAGAATGTAGAAAAGAAGTAAGCAAGATAATGTATGACTCTTTCGAGAAATTATAATGAGGTCAACTCATAAGGGGCCGCCCATAAAAGACGTCCGCAGTTTGGAGGCCGGCGAAAGGATACCAAAAGTGGACCAAAGTAGACAAGGATGGGGGAGGGTGTCAATCTATTTGCGGACGTCCACTCTTCCAAATTCAATGATTTACATATAATGAGGTGAATTTTTCAAAATTCCTTCTGTCGGATGATATGTGGGCAATTTTGAATCATCCCGCGGCGATCCAGGCGATTTCAACGTCAACCAGCATTACGGGGAAGACTCCGTTTACATTTTTCATCGCGATAAGGGTTAAAGTTCTCGTGAAATTTTGTTGTCTAACGAATGTCAGTCAAAAGTATAACAATGTTGATCAAACGTGTTGTGTATAAAGCCTTATACAAAGCATTTAAAAAAACGCATCCGTCATTCTCAGAGGCCTAAAAACAATGCAGCGTGAACAAAGAATAGGCTAAACTAAAAGGAAACGCGCTCAAAAATAAAGCTGAACTTAGTGCTTAGTTCAAAAGCGAATTAGCGAATGGTATACGAAAAGTACCTTAGCTAAGTCGCGAGCTTTTTTGAATTTTTTCCCAAATCACAGGAAAAGAATATTGCCAACGTAACCTAGAAAACGCAACATGTATGTAAGTATATGAAAACTACAATAAAACATCAAAAACATATGTTCATACAAATTCAAGGTAAATTTTTAATGTTTTCTAGCTAATGATTCTAGCGTCGCTCAAAAAACAAAAGACGCGAATGAATTACCACGTACAACTACATCTTCGAATGCACGGGGTACAAGTAATTATTCCACCCATTAAATTGAGTATAGAAATTATTGTTCATCATGATATTAGTAATCAGAAAGCAAATATTTTTTTAAAATGATCAGAACGAAAATAATAATAAGGAATAAAAATAATGACCGGAAATAAAAATCAGTTTTTTTCCCAAACCAAACGAAATACAAAATGTAAACATTTTGTTGTTGCACTGGGAATATTTCGTGTTATCACACAATGTTTCACAATTTCATATTTTTCAACTAAATAAATTTCTTTCTCATAGTATTTAATTTCAATAATATTCAATAATCGAGGTATCGCAGAAATCTGGTAATCGTCTAAAAGTTTTTCCTGTTCACATTTGATAAATTGCAGACTTATGTGAAGAATGCAGAAAGATTATTTTTGTAGGTTCTGTTACTTTAGGAGCAGAGAGCGTTATTCTGGAATCGATCAATGGTACACGACACACGTTTGAGATTTGAAGTATTTTTTACAAACTGTTAAGTGCAATGACGAAAAATGACGTGCTCCGTATCGAAGTAGTCTACGCGATATTTTGCAAGATAGATTTTTACCGCCACCAATACCGATTTCAAAAAATGAATCTTGTAGTTTGCATGTGCCACTACTGGCCATAAATTTTACAAAGTTTGCGCCATTACTACTTTAGCTTTCTGTGAAAATCACGCCAGAACAAAAAGATTTTCTGAGGCTGCCCTACGATTTTCATTGTCCAACAGTTTTGGAGAAACTCGTCAAAAGAACATGTAACATATGTGGCAGTTATTTTTGTTCAGCGGAGTCATTGTCAGCTCATGTTGAAAATATCCACGGAAAAATGAAGAAAATTCAAAAACGTGAGGCAACCGAAATTGAAGCAAAAAGAAAAGACGAAGTTTTGTGTCTTTTTAGAAGCACTACGCGCAATACTGAAGACGTGGAATGGGGAAATGAAAGCGATTTTGAATATTCTGCATCCAGTTTTGATGATAGAAGCGACCTATCATCGCTTCCAAAAATAACTCCAATTAACGATTGACTTAGTTTTTGACGCCATGTTGTATGTTTGGTTATAAGGAGTAATTTTCTCAAATTGACAAGAGCTTTAATCTCTTATAATTTTATAATGATGAAAAAAATTTCTTAAAATGAAGAAAGAGAGGGTTCCTGCGTTCGGGACGTCCCTTAAGCCCAGGGGGGTTCTGGAAATCGAAAAAAATCGGACAAGCAGGGAGGGGGTGTCTAAAACTCCGGAAATTTTTCGGGCGTCCTTTATGGACGTTTTAAGGCATAAAAACGTGACACTGAAGACCATACATTAGATAATCTTGATGTGGGTGTTGATGAATGCCCGCAACTCGAGAGACGGTATCCCCCAGGCAGGTGAACTGTACAAATTTCCATTTGGCCACGGCATCCAAATGTATAAGTAGTAGTAGGATGGTGACCTACCCCTATCATTTTCTCTTGCACTTCTATAATTATAAACGCTTGTATCTAAGACAGTAAATCGCTCAGCAAGATTCAATGGGCATTTCCCAATATTTATCACAGCGTGCTTTGGACCATGATGAGCAATATTATGTCCATCTTCCGGATCAAGCAGGTTGAGAGTCGATTCATAATCTTTCTGCAGGGTTCGAATGTAGAAGAAAATATCTCTAGGCTTCACTTGTCCAGGTTGTAGCCAGATAGGGAATGGTACGCCGCTGAAAGGCTGGAGATTCCCCCAATAAATAGAGCCATCCACCATTGTCACGATAAGGTTTCCTGGAGGAAGATCATACTTATGTCCACCTGCACCTAGTTTTGTAACAAGGAATAGAAGTTAATAGAGTATATTTTCACCAGTAACCCCGTCCCCTCTTACACGTCCCACTACCCTCGTTGACGAGCGTAACGTACACGGAAAAAATTTGTACTGGAGGAATTACAGAATTTGTAACGGGGTGGCGGATATGAGGAAAAACACGGAATAATTGCAGATCACGTTTTTGTGAACTCCACAAAACCGAAGTCCGTTAAAGACAAAGTGGAAAGCTGGACATTTCACAGACACCTTTAAAAACCGAAACACGGCAGAGTTCTGTAATTTCTACATGTCACGTCGTTTCCAAAACAAAAAGGAACTTCGTCACATGCAGTAGGGCTTGTTACATTTTGGCTCTTGTTTGTATATCAGAAGGAAGGAAGGAGAATTAGAGAAACACACGAATGACACATTCTTAACTAACTGTACACACACAGATATATTCCATAGCATGACCTAACATACAATGCACGCGAAGAACTTCCCTATAAACTACGAAGTTATCTCACGCTGAGAATAACAGTCAAAGCGGTCCTTATATATCGACCAAGAGAAATTCTTACCGCTTGTGAGAAATGACCAGTGCCGGGCCTAACATTTTTGGTCGACAGAGTTATATTTAATTTTCTTGCTTGAACGATTACAAACGACTTCAAATGAAGAAAACTTAACCCTTTAATTTGTAAAAAGGTTTGATTCTAATTGATCAATTGAAAAAATGTACAAGTTTTGGTGTTTCTAATCTAAGATTTCTCATATGATATAATTTTCAGAATCTGTTGATGTATTCTTCTATTCAGGGCATGGCAAATGGAAATTTCAAATTCTATGTCATTCCTTTTCAAATATTTCCATTGAATTAAATTCAGAGCTTTCATTTTTTTAAATGGAACAATTAAACTGGTTACGTTAAAAGCTCAGTTTCTATGTTCAATTTGAAATATTCCATCCATAATTACTGATTATAAAAAACTGGTCAAGCATTCCGAAATATTAAGTAATAATTTCAGTTTAAATTGAAGAATTTCAAGATCAATGGTTTCAAGATGGAGTACTTAGGACTGAAAAAATGTTCAAATTTTCATGAAAGACTTGGAGTATGGAATGTATTATATTGGAGTTATTCCAAAATTGAAAGTACAGTTCGAATTGAAAAATCATTAATCAATTTATATTCACCGTTTATTAACCAATATTTTCTTGAATTTCAATCTCCAATTCAAAATCGTCTAATTTTTCATTTTGAATTTTAATTTTTTAAATTTTCAATACAAAATTTTAAAAGTGGGAGACTTGAGAACTACGCATTCGAAACTGAAAGATATCATAATTGAAGAAAATAATTGATCTAATTAATTTTAAAAAACTATAAAATATAAATCAGATAAATTTTCAATCCAGAAAATTTTTAGAATTCCTGGTCAAGAAATAGGTTCACTGTCATTTCTCGGTTTTTTTTCGGTCTTATAAAATCTTCGATCATTTCTCGCTTTCTCGCACCAGCGGACATCCTGAAAAACAAACTATTTTTTCGTTGAATGAAAGGGATTCTGAAGGTAATTACAAATTTCCAATACACAAACATTGGACCTCAAGCCCACATATGCAATAACTTTCAAATCTGAAACAACAAATCAATAACTTTCACACTCTCTTTAAGTGCTTGCTGAAGCGCGGAATCCCTATCGTTTTTGGAATATTATTCCATACTAATAAGACTAATGAGTATTCGATTATCCAAAGAATCATACGAAGTATCTAAATTAAATCGCCCAGATAAAGTACGGGTAATAAGGAGTGAGGTCTTTGAATTCCCAACCAGCAATCTTGGAAAAGTTATTTCTTCCGAAACTTTTCGAGGCAAAATACTGTATAATTGAATAGTTTTTTTACATCTTATAGACTCATCATTGGAGGGACAGAAATAAACGTTGTTATAACACATGAGAAATTGTAAAATATGCTACAAAGGATTTTTCTATATTAACTTTTGAACTATATTTCATGACATATGAGATACAACATGGAAAAAAGAACTACAATTCGAAAAAGCAGCAGCAGATATGTTGATTGAAGAATAAGGAAGAAATGATTCTGTTTTTCAAGCTTCTATTTCATAAGTTGAAGAAATGAGAGTTGATGAAATTATTACCAAAAAAAAAATTTGATGAACGGGAAAATCCCAAAAATATGATGAAATTGAAGAAAAAAAAATTATTTCTTTCCAATTTAAAGATACAATTGATTATGCAGCCACACAAAAAAAATCGATTTTCGGATCTAGAGGTCAGACCATGTTGTCTATATGTTTTTAGGGTCGCTGAGTCCGGATCCGAAGTCAAAAAACCTCCAGCACTTCGGGTTTTCGACATAACCTCAAAAATTCTTTGAAGGACACCCTAAAATAAAAGTATAATAATGAGCTAAGTTCCGGACCATGTATATTTACGTTTTCTGGGTCGCTGAAACTGAATCTGAAGTTCATTTTACCTTATCAGAATCGTTTCTTGCAAAACTAAAGGCAAACTTGAACTAGACGCACGAAAAAACCTCTTAGTTGACATTTGCTGTACTTGTATCATAATTCATTTTCCTAAAGGCGCTAGGCGCTAGAAGCCTCATTAGAATTTACTATAGATAATGCAAAATTAATTATTAATTAATTATAAATAATTATTTATATTTTTCCTAATGTCTAAACAAATTATCTTTTTTGAGGATTTGGCTTTGTGAGTCTCTCTGAAGTTCAATTATAAACTCTTCCGGCTTTATTTAGTTCGATTTGGAAGATTAGCGACCTGAAGCTCGTTTTGCGTATTTCAAAACACAATAGAGTTCTGTAATTTTGAGTGTCCGAGAACCGTCATTCTCGCAGCGGAAATGCAGTTCCTCTTCAACTTATTCGTAATAATCATTTTGAACACTTACAGCACCGACTTCTAATATTTATTATCAGTCCTGTAATTATAACTGAACAGGTGTAGATAGTTTACAGGAAAGTTCATGTTAATTCACCGAATTTTTCTCATATCGGCCATCAAGTAAATAATTTTGTGATTCCTCCAATACAAAGTTTTTCCGTGTAGCCGTTTGCTTGAACTAATGCAACGTAATATAATCAATGAACTTCCCACAAAATCGTTTAATTTTCTGAAAGATAGCTGAATTTTCAATCTGAAAAGTGCATTTTTAGAAGCAGAGATATTTTCTTATGGAGAAAGATAATTCTCTTCCAAAAAATCTGCCCGCCTCGCGTGCACATTCTCACCGCGGCCGAATCTCGTGCTTCGCGCTCGGGTATTTGTGTCTAGCATTCGGAATGCTTTTGCTATTGTACATTTCAATAATTATGCAGATTCGAAAGTGAATTGAACAAATAAATCTCATTTAGATCCCAGTTAACCAATGCAACCTTATATCTTGAATTCATAACGTAATTAGGTATAGATGGAGATTGCATTTCTCAAAGCTCCATTGGCTTTAAGGAACACATTCTCATCGTTGCACTCGCGTTTCGCCCTCGACTTTTGAGGGAAGTTTTTATATGTAAGTTTATTATCTAAGATATCTTTACAAGAGAAATCGAGTGTGCTGTTTATTATACAAAAGAAGTGTATCCAAAACCGAGTTGATCGATTCATTTCTTGGTCAGTTATCATGTTTACAGAGGGATGGAAATACAGACAGACACCATCGCCAAAACATGATTTTCGGCTCCAGGGAGTCCTTTAACGTAGAGATTCGTTGAAAATGAAAGATGTGGAATTTGAGGTGATGGTAATACTTTCTCAATCATAAATATTGAGAATGTAACAAAATTTTTGATTTTCTGTTATGTGCTATAGGCTACGTGAGTAGCTCTAGTGGCGCCAACTTGCAGCCTGGTCCTCAATAAGGAGGTGGATGTAATTATTCGTTGTTTCTGGCTTCCACCGGGGTCGAATTTGGATTTGGCTGCAGCTGTGGTTTCGCGGTATTTTTGTGCCCTCAACAGGTTCCCTCTCGTTTCGAGTTTTCCCTGTATCAACCAGAGGAGTGGGGAGGCCGGCGTCCGCGCACTCTCCCACCAGAGGCAAGTGCCCCACTCCTCTTCAGCAGTCAGTATTGGTTCTGTCTCAGACCTGTACGTGATCAGGCGCGGCGGAAGACCTGTTGTATGTGTTGAGCACACAACACATGGGACTTCACCATATGTTGAAAACAACACACGAGATCTACTGTTCCCATTTTAGGTCTTCGGAAAATATCTGACGCACAATTTCCCTGCACTTGTGCTCGAAAAATACGTGGAACATTGTATAGGCGCGTTCCATAGAAACATTTGAAAAATTGCGGCGTTTATTGCGCGGCAGAGTCTCCATCTGCCAACTACCGACAGCTACTAACAGTGTCAACACAATTCTGTGTTATTTTGTCTTTTTCGCACTTGCAAAAACACTCCTATCCGAACTGCAAAACGAACTGCTGTCTTCGCAAAAAGTTGAATGTTTAAACAGTAAAATAAAAAAATGTTAATCTTCTTATAGAACATTGCATCATAATAACATGTACAGTTGCATAGGGAGCAATTTTTTTATATTCAGAAACATAATTGAATTCTTCATTCCATTACACAGTGGGTGCAAATTTTTGTGAGATTAAATCTCTGTTGAGGCATGTAGAGTACAATTTTTTGACCCTTTACAAAAAACTCCCCCCTCTTTATCACCCTTCCCCCACTTCTAAGCACAACACATGGGTTGAAGCTGTTCCGCCGCGCCTGAGCTTCGTGTCCGATTTCTTTATAGAGAATAAAATACGTATGTACGTATGTAAATACGTATCTCTCGCGCTGACTGGCTCTGCCATTTTTAGTTTCTCTTCGAGATAGTATATCTATATTCAGATATCTAGTATGATATATAGATATACAATCTAGTTCGCCGCTTGCACTACGAATGGCGGATTCCGGCTAGTCTGACACACTGTTCCTGGACCCTCTGACCGTTCCACATGGATGCATTCATAGCTGCGCTTAGCGTGAACATGATACGCTGTCTCTTTCTATATACGCATTGGAGTGCGAAAGAAGGAGATTGTAAGGGAAAATTTTCATCGAACTTATGTTCATTGAATATTTCTGTCTGTGTGAAAAAAATGTGTGACGAGTGAAGCTGGATGGGTGGGATTTCCGAATTATCGGCCAATAAGTGACCAGATTTCTTTGAATGTAGACAAAAGGCGCGGATTTATGTACAAGCGCGAGCTGAGGAGCGAAATTACGATGAAAGTGGCAAGCTTGAATAATTTCAGAACGGAATGAGACGTCGCCACAAAAGGGTGCTCATGTTCAATTAGTATTATTTTCTGATACGCCGCTTGGCTTATATTATTTTCTTATAAAATAGTGAAAGTGAATAACGCCAGGTACGCATTTCAAATTGTGTTTTGTGTAAAACAATGATATAATTTAATCTTCTGTGGTTTCGGGATATATTAATGTAAATTTTTACAGCAGCGTTTTGTCCTACCGTACATTTTATTTGATTTTAAAAATAAATCTATAATTATCCTTCTGCATATGGATGAATGCCTTTAATTATGGAATTCCTGTGACAAAATGACCTCTTTACTATGATTTGTCTGACTCTTGTCCGCAAATGAGTGCTCGAATAATCTATCTTTATGCAACCTCAACCTCAAAATCTCAACTTTGGCATTATTTTTTCAGCTATAGTGGTATACCGTACGGTTTGACACGTGTGTGAGAGGTGATTTTTAGCACATTCTCATCGCACGCGGCTCGCTTCACTCGCAAGGTTGGGCGCGCCTAGGGCGCGCGTCTTTCGGATCTCGCGCTAAACGCTCGGCCTTTGTACCTCCCCACAGTTGTATATAGAGCTTGTGAAAATCAAAAGCAAAATGTTTACTAGTTTAATTTGATAAGTGTGAATTCTATTTTGTTACAGCTTCTCCGGCTTTAACGAATACATTCTCATTGCGTGTCTTGTGCTGCGCACTCGATCAAAGTTTGTCCAAAGTTAATTTTTGATCCAAAATAGATGGTTAACGAACTAGACTTGTCTTTTCGGTCCCTCAAAATGGGTGCCAGAGCACGATCGAATATGATCATTCTTTCGTAAGTTATCGAGTTCACAGATTAGTTTTCATTATTTTTGGTGTGATCAAAATGGGAATTTTTTATTTATTTAGAAAATCTAGAAATTCGTATTCAGCATCTGGTAGCTCCCTCTCTTTAATTTTTCATCCAAAGCTGGTTAACGAACTTTACCTGTCCAATCCGATTATTCTTCCAAAAGTTATGGAGTATACGGACACCAACGACGACGACGACAACAACAGACGGACACCAACGTAAAAACTACTTTTTCGGAATCAGGAGGTCCCAAAACGTGGAGATTCCATCAATTCCGCGAAATTCAATTTTCACATAAAACCAATACCTCCTCATTATGATGAAAACATAATATAAAATTTCAACTTTTTCCCCATACATAATTTCAGCATTTTTTACCAAATTTGCTCTTACTCTAATGACGTTAAACATTTTTTAAGGTCTAAAAGTGACTTTTTGAGAGGGAAAGAAACTCTGTTTTGCCGAATAGAATGAAAAAAGAGTAATTCTTACTTTCTTTCGGCGCCAAATTCCAACATTCTTCACAAAGTTTTTGTGACAGAAATAGGGAGAAAACGAAAAATAAAAGAAGAGGAAGAGGGAGAATGGGGGCCCGGCTCTAATTCGCCTGTCCTATTATTGCACTGTTCCTTCGACTTTATACGAATATCGAGTAAATTCGTTCATTTCTTCTACCCTCGAACTGTTTTGAAACAAATTAAAAATTACAAAGACGAAAGCGCAGGTCTTGGAAAAATTTAGGTTTAGTGAGAATAATATTTTTCTAAGAGAAAAATGTATAGCTTACAAAACAGTTCTATTAAATTTCCATTTTTCGTAATTTGATTAGGATGAAATATATTTAGATTATTTCTTTTCTCAGGAAAAAAAAATTTTAGTGATCCAAACGATGACGTATTTGTGAAAAATAAAATACTGCATCAAACATTTTTCTCAGAATTATTCAAATAAAAGTGGGTTCCCTTTGGTAGATTGAGTTTAACATGATCTTCACATGATTTTCCAAGTACCCTTCAATGTATCTTACCAATGTTGTTCAATGACGTGATTCTATTGACATGGTTGATTTCAGCAGTGGAGGGATAGTTCTAGATTCAGGCTAACTGCATTTCGAAGAGGTAAATTTTGTAGATAAGGCAAAAGCCAATTAAACTATAATGTACTTCAATTATTTAACCTTTGTACTACATTCAATGAAAATTTTGTTCAACAAAAAATTGCTTCTTTTGGTATTTAGAAGAACTCTTGCTAATCCTCAATTTTTTTATTCTTTAATAGCACATTCCTATTCTTGTTTAACAATGGAAGAATTGGAGGAAATAAGAACATGACTTATTTAGATAGCAAGAACGATTCGGCAAATAAGGGATGATGAAAATACAAAAAAGGGAGTCTTCTGGTAGAAAAAGATGAAATATTTGTTTTTGCGAAGTGCCGTGAATTCTAAAAAAAAACACAACAAAATTGAAAAAATAGGTGTCGATGATCTTGATCTGTTCCTATTACGAAACGGAACATTATATTCTCGTGAAATCATAATCGAAATCACCGAAAAGTTACTACACCCGACTCTTATGCAACCTTTTTTTAACGGCTACTGAAAAAATTTCTTCTATGTTGAAGCATGTGAATCTGTAGGTATCATTATTAGTACACACATGAAAAAGATTAAAACTGACTGCCTAATTACAAGAAAGGTATGACAAACTGTAGGTCTTTTTTATTTTCTTTCGTATGGATTGAAAAAGTAGTCAATGACTTGCGTTGCGATCCTCTTAGTAAGTAAGAAATATTACATGAACGTGGGAATAATAGTAATAAAAGTAAATAGAGTGTGGGAATCAGGTATGAAATCATTTCTTTCTTATGTCCTTTAATATTCCAAACATGTATCACAATACTGAATATCAAACCATTCCGAAAATTCTTACTTTTCAAACACGTTATACCAGGACATATGGAACCAGTTGAACTGGTTTCCAGTGACGCAAATCAATCAAATCAGGTTGGAATGAAAAAAGAAAAAAATGTAAATGTTTAGTGATCGTAGTGGAAAGATGAGGTGTTACAGATTTAAAATATTAAAAGTTGTCCAATACACATTTGCTAAAAATGATGCTACATTTTTATTCTACTGAAAATTTTTTCATTGGAGAGTGGAAGCTGGACACATTAAATGAAGAAATTACCAGGAAAATGAAGGAATTCACATCTAACTCTTTGGAAATCTAAAGTTTGATAAGTATTTGACGCCATGCCTCAAGAAATGAACACGTTATAAGATTCCATAATAATCTTTTAAACATCATCAACACGGTTTAGTTCTGAGGAAGTATTTTCTTTTTGAGCATTATCAATAAGTTATACGAGTAATCATTTAATTACATATTGAGCCCTGTTTAACGATCAGTATCTACAGGCTTGCACGAATTCCCAATCAATCATATAGAAACTACTCTTATTTTTTCGCATATCCCAATTATAGTAACACTGGAACTTCTATTATATTTGGTTTCAGAATGATACCAATGATTGTCAGCTATGGTTTTGTTTAGATGGAATTGAACCAGGTGAGCCTAATTTAAATTTCTGAGTAAACCAATATCCTGTGGTGGATAATACCTGTCAGCTGCACAATAATATACTTCATGTTCGAAGCCACCCTAAATCTTGCAAATGAATGAAATGGTGTTGCCTTGACAACAAGTGGGGCCCTGTTTCAATTGGCCCATCATTCATGGGAAACTATTCACTTAGGCGGTAAATAGTTCTAAGATACAAGTGCAGTCAAGTGCGGTTTGGATCACAGTCCTTCTATCTTTACATTCATTAATTGAGTATACACGGAGAGAAGTTTCTAATAAAAATTGCGGAGATGGTACCGGTAAAAATTACAGTGACGCACCGTAATGTTGGGACATAAATGAGTTGCTTGTGA
>WSXT02183093.1:0-14160 GCA_011762715.2 Neuroterus valhalla | reverse complement strand
ATTTAGTTTACCCTGAAGCATAAAAATATACGTATCGAAATTCACTGGTAAAATTTACCAGTCTATAGGAAAAAATCAGACATTCCGACAGATAAAATCGAAAATGATTTCTACTCACTTCATAACAGAAGCTTCATTGAGGAATTCGATTCTCTCCCGATCATTTGCACTTTCGTTCACAGTTTTAACGGCGCAAGGAACCTCGGGTTTTCCTTTAACGACGTCTTTGGCTATACCCTCGTAAACCATTCCAAAGGATCCGTTGCCGAGTTCTCGGAGTAAATTGATCTTTTTCCGGGGAACCTCCCATTCGTCAGGAATGTAAGCTGTACTCACATATTCTGGATTGACAGTTGCGATCAGTCTCATGCTAGGGACGTTACGCATGAATTTACGTTTGCAAACGTAAAAACTGCACCCCGATAAAAACATGACCACGAATAACGTGACGACCAAGAAAATAATCCAAAATTTCCCCATCGTATTGTACTCGTTGATGTAAACTATCTTCTCCTGTGTGTAATTCCCGTATCCTGCGAGGCTCACTGCTCGAACTTTAACTGTGTAGTTTCCTGCTGGAAGATCTTTCAGCGTGTAGGATTTATTTTTTATAAAGTCTTTTCTCGTTACGCATATTGTCGTTGGTTTGATCTAAAAAGAAAGAAGAAGATGTAGGGATGACATTTTACATTGGATAGTTACAATTCTAATAATAAAATCCACTCTGTCCCTGTAAAGAGAACCTCTTTTCGAGAAATTCAAGTAATTCTGAAGGAATTCAAAATAATTCCAAATAAGAGGTAAACAAAACCAGGGCAGGGCAGAGTAGATACTTTAGAGTTTAGACGAACAACGCTAAGTTGGCGTTTTAGACATATTCTCAAAGAGAGGTTTTCCTAACGCGGAAGTATAAAAGTGGCTATTTCTCCCGTCAACGGGATGTCAGCAAGCATTTCTTAAATAAGAAATTTAAGAATTTTGAATTAAACTATGTAATGTCCTTTTCCAAAGTCCCCAAAAAAGCACTGCTTTCTGACACCCCGTTGACGGAAGAAATATCCACAGCCTAAATTTATTGATTCTTGACTATACTCACATTTTGAATTTCGATATTCTTGTACTCGATTTGGTATGTAACAATCAGACCGTTTGGCTTTGGTGGCTCTTCCCACTCGAGTTTAACTTCGGGAGAAGGAAGACTAGTATTATCCTTATTAGTAGATAATGCGACTTTAAAGGAATCTGTTGGAATATCATCCGCGCAATCGAGAGCCATTGTTCGGTAGTTCTTCATACTTTTAGTAGAACAATATTCGTTCACTACTTTTTCGATTGGTAGTTTTTCTCGACAAGCCTGAATTTCGATATTATATGCCGTAAAGTGACGTAGAGTGCCTATAACGAAAGTAATAGGACCGGCAGTGTAATTAGTAGTTGGGATCTCTCTTTCGAATTCTACTATTTTTCCATCTATTATTTTGTCTTCTGGCAATCCACCATCATTTGACTCCAGGGAATTGGTCTTATTTTTTATTCCACTGACCAAGCCTTTTTCTAAAGCATCTTTATCCTTTTAAAGAAAATGTGAAAGTATTTTAATTATTTTTTAAAAATGAAATGGAGTATCTTAAATGCAATATTTTTAAACAGAAACTTTGGATATTCTATTACAAAACAATTACCAGAATTTCAGAAGGAACGTCCCGTTTTATAAGTATATTTATGTCGTTTAAAATCTCGTCAGTTTCTCGTCGTCTACGGTTATTTGTCCTCTTGACGTAAACTTGATTGTGCAAAGCATCTTCAAAGGCAATAGAACTTGTAGCATCCTTTTCTCTTGTTGACGAATCTACTTCTCGACTCGAACAATCGCAGGTGTCAGTCTCTGGCTTGCTGATAAGATTTTTCTCTGCTTCGACTTTCTTATTCTCTTCTTCTATTAACACCGCCTTCGCTGGTCTTGTCTCCGGAGCAGATAATGCTGGGTAATGATATATTTGGACGTTTTTTAATATTATTCAAACAGCTTCAAAATTTGCATGGTTTTAATTCGTCAGTTTTTAAATTAGAATGCCTTTGAAAATGATTAAATTAAATTGAAAACTATACCTATCAGTTTTAACATTTGAAATTCTAGCTTCAGAATTCACAAATTTTGAATGTGACATTTAAAAAACAACAACAACAGAACCATAAAAAGATGCAAAGACCTTAACATTGTTGGGTTCAAAATTGAACATTGATTCAATATTGAGAATTTCTAAATTACAGCTACTACTGGAAATGTAAAGCTTTTAAAATTTTTAATTCAGTGCAAAAATTAGAAATCAATATAAAGAATTTCAAATTATGTACAATTGAGGTTAAAACGTTCTTCATTTGAAAACAGATGAATAAACAATCTTAAAACTAAAGCTCTTCAATAGTAAAGAAAGCGTTTGATAATAAAGGATTCAAAAATGAAACACACAAGGGTGAACAGATTCTTTTTGAAAGCGTTTCAAATTGAAGGACTAAAAATTTGAAGCCTTAAAAAATACTTGAAATGAAAAGAGCCTTATTGGACCATTTAAAGTTCGAACGCTCTGAAATGCACTTTATAAAACTGCTCATTTATGAAACAAACTAGTTTTAAATTTAAGAATTGACAGTTGTTTCAAATTAAGCAATTCGAATTTGAGCGCGCACGAAATTAATAAATCTTACAAATATTACACTAAGGCTTTTAAAGTCAAGTGTTTTTTTACTTGAATCAAATTTCAAACTACCCGAAATAAATAATTTCATAGTTTTTCGAAATTCAATGGAAATTTAGAAAAAGTGCAAAATTTAACAGATAACGGTTTTTCTCACGAAAAAAAATGTAGATTTTCTTATTTTAAATGCGAGATATGCAAAAAGTTTAAGGATGAAGGTAGTTACTCTTTATACGCTTTGGAAAGATATTCTCTTCCTCTTTTCGATATCTTTCACCGCTATCAGAATATATGCGGATTACCAATATTTAACCTTCTGGCTCTTTAAATACGTGTCAGGTTCTGTTTTTAAAGATTTTCATTGGACAAAAAAAATGAAAATAGACAATTCATTCTTTGCAATACTTTCAAATTGTTAATTTAAATGTGTACTTTTTCTCTTGGGTGTTAAAAAATAACCCTTAAATTGTTTTCGAAGAATTAAAACTTCGGAGAAATTCGAGACGGAAAATATTGGTCTTTTTTTTAAACTTATAAATTTGGTGACTTAATGCTGTCAAGGTGCATCTCTTTTTAAATTATTCGTAATAAGATGTAGTTTTGAAGAAATATTTTTTTGGAAGAGAAATATGAGAAACTTTTAGGTTTTTTCGAAAACATATTTTTAAACTGAATTTCTAAAAAAAAAATCCATTTTTTGTTCCCTTTTTTTTTTATAGATAACTTAAAATGTCCTCCATAAGCTCTGTAATTTTCAGAATAGGATTTCTCGCGGCATACGTTCTTTTATAATTCTTGAAAACTGATAGATACCCCATTCTGAAATTTACAGAGCTTTACAAACTGCATCTTAGTACGAATAACTTTAAAAACATACACCTCCATAGCATAAAAATCACCAATGAGGCTTGAAAAAAAAAAAAAATTTCCATTATGAATACATCAAAAGTTTTTTGAAGTTTCCAAAAATCATTCAAGGGTTCTCCTTTTAACATCTAAGAAAACAAATACTACAATATTATCAAGATTACTAATAATAGGTTAAATTTTGCAGATTATTATTATATTATTGTTATTATTATTATTTTATTCTCATTATTATTATTATCGTGCAACTGCTCTATTATAAAATAATAAAAGTAAAAATTTGGAAAGTTTTATAGAGCTAATGTGATTAAAGGGTCTATGGCTATTGTTCTTATTATTAAAAAATTGTATTGAAACGATAAACGAGACGTAATTCATGAGTCAGAAAGTAAAAATAGTAATTTTTTTAAAGAAATGCATGCATGCGGAAAAATGCTGAAAACAGTGCAAAATATTGAAAAGTGGAACATGAACTTTTTTGAGCTTTCAAATGGAGACAACTTGCACCTTCAACTTTTTCGTGTCTCGAGAATTTTTGGAAAAGAAGGGGTGATTTGCGCTCAGAAGAACCACAGTCATTTTCTTAATTTTTCTCGTTTTATGGTCTTAATCTCCAGTAAATTTTGAATGAGTGTTAAGTCCATTACCAGTGTGGTTTCGAAAAAATTGTCATATATTTTCAGGAAAACCAAAGACATTTTGTTAATTCTCAGTGAACTTTTAAAGAGTGTAAAATATAATTTCAGAAAGAAAGAAGACGAGTTTAATATTTCATTCAGTTGTCAAAATACCAAACAAAGAGTGAAAAAATCTTTGGCATAAAGTCTTAAAATGTAATGCGTTTATATCAATTTTAGGAGAATAAGGTGACTATTTTATTGGACTATAACGCAGCAATATCCCCCACCATACAAAAATTGGAAGATTCCGAGACGAAGGAGGAATCTAATTTAGATGAAGAAACTGAAGGAAAACTTACGTTCGTCGCAGTAATTCCTCTGTTCCAAAAAAGTGGGATCGTCTGGTTCATACCGGCCAACAATGCGGTAATAAGTAAGATTTCCATTTTTCTCAGCTGGTGGATGCCAGGTTATAATCAAGACATCGCTATCATTACTGTACGTTGAAAGTTTTTGCGGAATACTTGGAGCACCAGGAAGTGTTGTAAAATACGTGATTTCGCTTTGGGCGCCAGACCTCTCCGTGGCTATGGTGTACGTTTTGATGTAAAACGCATACTGAGTATATGGCTTCAGTTTTGTTAGGATATGGGTCAGCGGCTGTCTCACTTCACTCTTCAAGTTCCCAGATGTTTCACTGGGGGAAACGTCATCAACCTTCCATCCATCACCTCCACAAGCATCCCTTCCATCATACATGGTAACATTTTGGAAAGGAGCTTCTATGAAATAGACCACATATCCCAAAAGAGTTCTAGTATCATGGTGTTCAAAAGGTTGCCAAGTTATCAACGCTGCGTTCGATGTCTTCTTATCAATCTTAACGACCAGTTGTGTCACGTTGCAAGCATTCTTATCACCATTGCTGTTTGGCGCCACTTCAAGATCAGTGAAGGGTTCTAACTGCGCAACTTCTCGGAGCTTCTCAATCTTCTGCAGGCAGAGCTTTGGGTTGAAATGAAAGAAAACCTTGCCAGGTGCACTATTTTTATATAAAATCTTGATAGACTTCTTCGTTGCCCAGTCCCACAGTTCTTGGAGATTCTGATTATCGAGTACAACGAGGCTTTTTTCGTTTTCGTTCTCATTTCCGCGAATTATCTTAAGATTCTTGAGGAAGTTAAGCGAAATCAGAGGGAAGCTTCGAACGACTTTTAAATAGCCATCGATTTCTTCGATCATGCTGAGGCTGTCTTCCATTTCCTTTACGATGTTTTTGCCTCCTCGGATCTGGATTTCCAAGCTGCCAGTGATGTGAGTGCAACCACGGAGCTTTTGAGCAGAAGCTATGCTGTCAATGTTGGCACCAGCACATTCTTTTTGGCAAGGTCCATCACACTTTTTACAAGTCGTCAAGTTATCGGATTCGTCGTCCATGTAGCCGACGGGACAGTCACTTCGGCAGACATTCTGAAATGGTTTGAAGGGATATTCCTTGTTCAAGTTGGCCTCTCGTGGCCTCGCCTGCGATCTACATTCGCTTTCGGTGATGCATCGGCGATCCATGAAAGAGAAGGTGTTTGGTGGACAACTATCAACACAAGTTTTCCCTAGCATGACGTTTTTACACGCTATGCAGTCGCTGGTTGTGTTTCCCGTGCAACCACCCAGACAAGAGCGGTTGCAGCACTGCCCATCTGACATGCAAGTTCCGTCGCCACAATGTGGACATACTGAAAAACAAAGACAAATTTTGCTTAATTAAACAGAAGAGAAAAGAAAAATGATATATACTGATTTCGTTTCAGTTTTAAAAATGCGACAAAACTCTCTTACAATTGTTACTGTCGTCCAAAAACGCATTAATTTTTTTTTTTTTTTATTTCCTGACTTCCGCCAACATTTTCTAATCCACAAAAAATGCCTTTTTCTCATTTCTAAGAGAAAACAACATTTAGAGGTATCGCACGTCTCATGAAGTTCAACACGCATTAACCATAAGAAAAAAACACGTTTTAGTAAATTTTATTGAGAATCGGGAATGACAGGAGTATCGAATTGCCCCAATCCCAAAAATAAACCCCATAAATTATTTCTGAAACATGAAATATAACTTTCTACCTTTGCAAACAAAAAGCTATATTAGAGTAGAAATAAAATCAAATGATGGGATGATTATGAGTAGATGGGAGGAGTGGGTCTGTAAATAAACAGTTAGAATTTTGTTTTAAATTGACTATAAAATGAGAATTTTTTATAGTTCCCTCCACTTTTTAAGTCATCGATGATAATATACATACATAAAAAGAATAAAAAATGGTCGATAATGTGATTAATTGATTATAAATATAACGAGACAAGATATACTATTTAAAAAAAATCATTGTGCATCTTCACAAGTCCAAGAAAGTCTAAAAATTTGAGAAAAACCCGCAATTTTCTAGCATTACTCGTAGAAAAGATATTTATGAACAATAATAAATTATTTCAAAAATTGAGGATGTTGACTTGCATCAATTATTACCTCACCAAATATGTAGTATATTGCTCAAAGGATTATTTTTGTTCAATGAATCAATTAGCACCTTCCTCTAATTAAAAAGTGGACGAAAAGTTAAAAAATTTAAGGAAAAAGCAACCCGCTAGAATTATTTGGAGAGAACATCATTTTTCAAAAACTATAAATCATCCAAACAATTAATGTTATTACATGTAATTAATGAATACTTCAGGCTAATTGCAGAGTAGACAAAAATGGGAAAATTTCAAAGAAACACAACTTTCCACCATTATTCATGGGGAATATTATTCAAGTTAATAACAAATTGATTGAAATAATACGTTTGTTAACTTGAATTCAATGGTTTACCTCACTCGGATTAAGGGGTAAACAAAAAGCGAGAAATTCCATAAAAACGCGCAACTCTCCAGCATCATTTACAGAGATTATTAATAAAAATAATAATCTATTTTTGGAACCATTTTTTATCACTTGAGCTATAACTAGTACCTCACTCGAATTAAAAAGAAACAAAAAGTGGAAATTCACTTTGAGAAGCCGCAACTTTCCACCATTATTCCAACAGAATCTTGTTAAAAATAATAATAAGTTGTCTAACAATTATCTTTTTTTTTACAAACATTAATTGATAATTGCCTCGCTTCAACTAAAAGGTAGAAAAATTTGAAAAACTGCGACATTCCCAATCTATTTCAAGAGAAAGTTATTACAAACAATAATAAATTGTTAAAGAAATTCATTTTAACACCTTGTTATTAGAATAACAATATTTTATGCGTAAGAAACAATTTCTACTGGAATAAATCGCAAAAGAATAATACTCAGCGCCAAAACTCGCAAAACCGAATTTGCCACTTATAGGGTTTTTTTGGGACCCTATAAAACGGCCATTCCAACTATAAGGCAGTTTCGATAGATTTCAATTCAAAATTAGTTAATTTTAAATACACACGAAGTACAAACATAGTCAGTATGCACACCGTCGTTCCAAGAATGTCGCTCGTGGACAGGCGGACCCGCCAATGCCGTGAGGTGAGAGCGGACATAACCCAAGCGGGCAATTTGCTAATGCGCGAATGGACAAAAATCACAGAGAAATAATTCACACGGCCTTACTGCTCACGTTGAAGCACGCGCAAACATAGTGCAAGCCTATTGATAGCCAAGCTCGAAACCTGACTATATACAGACTTCCAGTGTACTTTCAATCCCAAAATTATTCAATGGTTCAATTACGACTGCTTTTAATTTCAAATTCTACTTATTTTGAAGGATTTAAATTTCAAAACAAGCAATTTTATCAATTAAACATATGTATTTGAATCTCAAATGATCAAATTTTGAACTCTTTGAAGACAAAATTGTTCACATCCAACAGCTTTTAGCTTGAAATAGATCGTTTTTAAATCCTTTGAATCGGAAATTATTTGAATGTTGACGTTCTCGATTTCCAATCGTTCATAACTATCAAATTTTACCCGTTTTTTATTCGGAATGGGAAGGGATAAATTAATTTAAGCCCAACGCAGAAGTTAATTATTGTAAAACATTGACTTCTTGTTCTTAAAACACTGTCGAAAGCAACAGTCAACCAGGGAAAAGCACTATAAAGTTCTCAGTTCTTGAAACTATATAGAACTAAAAGCTCAACAATAAAAAATGTGTCCAAAAAGTGTCTGAAATTCGGGAAATTTGAAGAAATACCTAAAAATTTTTAATAACGAAAAAATGCAACTCAACCAAACTTTTTGAAATGCATCAATATTGTCACCCCTTTTGATAATATTTTTTCAGCAAGTGATTTGCAAAGCTGACTGCAAAACAGCTCAGTTGCGTTCAAGCCAAAACAACAACTACACGACATCTGGATTCGGTTACATTGTTTTAATGATCAAGCTTATCACTTCATTACGACACAGAAGGTCAGCTCGTGTTATGAACGAAATAGTGGGAAAAAAGTAATGGAAATTGCGTGGTTCCACTAAAGGTAGAGATAAGTCATTTAATCTTTAAAATTAACTGAAATTCCTAGAAGTGGTACAATATCTATTCATGAATAATACACTGGGAACCTGGCTCATGCAATGATTCGGCGGGCATGACTTAACATGGCTTTGGCATAAACCGGGGTTCTCAACATCGTATACATTCGGGGCAGAAGCATGAACCATCTACGTAATATAAATTAACTGTGGTTTGTCCAAATGTATATTTTTGTGATTTTAAAGAATAGACCATTTTTTATTACGAAGATTAACTATTAAGAAGTTATTTTCCACGTGCATTTAGGAATGAAGGTGGAATATTCAAGGCGTGTTTGAACTTTGCAAGTAGTGAGTGCGTCCCTGCGGAAACATCATCGACGAGATTCTCTAAATGGAAAGAAGCCATTTTCTACAACTTTTTTTAAATTTTAGATTTAGAAAGAATTTCATCTTCATCTTCGATAATGCATTTATTTAAAAAAACATTTCCATAGGTGGAGGACCAAGGCCATTTCATTTGAAAATTTGAAATTGATCCTTATTTTTGATAAAAACGTAAATATCGCTAGATTTTTTAATCAACATAGCAATACAATTTCATTCAAAAGGTTGTTGACGAAGTAAGTTTGCAGATCACCCACGCATTCGCCACCCACGATTCGTATTGTATATCATGAACAAGATGGCAGAGACATACGAGGGTGGCTGACTTATTTTTCATGATGATAAATTATGTAACGATTTGGCAAATGAGAAGTCCACGTTGACTCCCTAAAGTCATATCAATTAGGCAATAAACAAGTACTAAAATTGCATCAAAAGAAAATGAGGAAAAGAACCATCGGAAAAATGAGGAGGGTGGAGTTCCAAAAGGACACGAAGGTCATTTTTGCTGAAATGAGATTATTGGTTCAGAAACCAGACAATTTTCATTGCACACAGAGCTAAAATGATTGTTAGTTATGTAATTTTTCTAATTTTATTGTAATTTTCTTGCGCGAATCTTTGGAACTTTTCGAATTGGCTTTCAATTAAAAGCTACAAATTCGTTAACACTGCTCTACCAATTTTAGTTCCTCCGCTTTTCGTCCTTCCCAAAATTACGCTCGTGGACGAGTAATTTTGTCTCGAATAATGGAGAGTGAAAACATTTTTGATATATATTAATCAGGGGTGTCCAACGCAAGGTTGGCACGCTTCTCCTTTCTTCCCCTCCTCCAAACGCTTCATAGAGAATTCTCTCCTTGTTTCACCACGGGCTTCGTCTGACTACGCCCCTGACCACGCCTACTTGCGCGCACTGTTCACACATCTCCGGCCGCTGAGGACCCCTTTCCACATCGCGATCACCGCATGAACACATCCAAGGTAGTAAGAGAGGGGATTGACGAGTGACAGTTATTTGCACCGTTGCTCACGCGTTAGACACCTCTGATATAAATGTAATTCCAGATTGAATCCCGGTTTCTACAGAGAAGAATTCTTATCAGACTGAGGGTATCTCAAATTTCAATTACACAAAAATACTTAGAATTCTTTGTTTTAATTCTACAGAAAACTGTAGGCTAATACAATTTTGAAAGATCAGTACATTGATCTCTTCATGGATTATTTTAACTAAATCTCAAATGATCTTTTATTATATTCAATAACTGCGAGCATTATTGATTATTTCCCAAATCCAAGGCTTTTATTAAATTGTATTGTAAATCTCTGAATGGTAATTTTTTCAATTCAAATTCTACCTCGTAACGCTTGAGAAATTTATATGTTGATTCTGGAAAAATGATAATTAAAAATGGATAGATATTCCATTTGCCTTTTCGAATAATTTTTAATCAGCAAACTTATTACTTATAACAGTGAAAATTATATGATATGAATAAAGATATTTTTAAAAAACTTTCTGAATACAATTTTGTAAGATTGGATTTTATGTTGGATTTGTGATAGAAGTGATCCCAAAAATTTTCGTTTTAACAGTGGAATTTGATTGTAACTTGGTGTATCCATTCCTTTGGTAGTAAATAAAAATACCAGCAGATCCTTTTCGAAAATAAGAAAAATGGCAGGTATGTGGAACTTCAAAATTTTGCGTACATTTTTGGACAATTTCATATCTTTGATTCTAATTTCAACCACTTTCTTTCAAATCATCAGAACAATGTAAAACTAATTTCTTCGGAGGTTTTCTTAGTAAAAACAAATCAAACATTGGATACGAATAAATTCCAAATTTATCACGATGGATTCAAAATTGTGAGAATGATTCAAAAAAATTTAATTGATTATAAAAATTATAATTATATCATCAAATTTTTTGTCAACTCTAACTGCCATTTTGAATTCACAATTTTATGTGATTTAAAATTTCTTATGCAATACTGAGAATATTCATTCGGAATCACCCAAAAAAAGATTTTTTTAGAATAATTGGAAAGTCGAGGAAACATTCTCCATCGCTATATTGGATCCGCCATTTAAAATTTAAAATTTTCAATGTCGAACGCAACGGTCGTGAATATTTCATCGTGCTGGACGTTGGATTACTAAACTTTTGTAACACATTTAGACCTTCATCTGACAGAAAATGTTGAACCTTAAAAATCACGCATTTTCAAATACGCGATTTTTATTACTGATGTTTCCAAAAAATTGTAAAATTTTTTCCTTTTCGGAAATTTTTAACTACTCAAAGTATAGAGAGGAAATAATCTGAAGCCCATTTGAACACAAAAATCCTTGAATGCGAGGATTTTGTCACTTTTTCCATAATCAAGTGTTTTTCTAAATGAAATTATATACTTGTAAATAGTTCGAAAATGTATCCAATTTTTGAAAACTAAGGATATACGGGATGTTAAAAACGCTAGCGAGACTTGAAAAAAAAGAAGAGAAACCGGGTATCCGGCTTGAGGGTTATCATTTTATGAAATTCATTTAGATTCTATATGCTCGAAATAAAACATTCCAAGAATGTATGTGTTGAAAAGTGTGGCTTATACATTGTAGTTGTATGTGTCATTGAATACATTGTCTGAATTGTAATCGAATTCTGTTTCTAAAAACATTCTTCAAGCAGTGAATACGTTATATAGAGTTTATTCAGTTTATTCCTCTTGGACTCTCGTCCTCAAGGATAACAACACGTACTCGCCCTCGATTAAGCAAAAGATTAAACGGCCGAATAAATCTAGTAGTAGTTCATTAATTCAAGCATCGTACACTGTTTCTTCCAAATCATCTTGTCCACGACGGCTTCACAAGAGATGGGAAAGAAACTCAAAGCATATAAATTTCTGAAATAAACTTACTTTTTTGACAGTGTTCTCTGTTCCAACACAAATGTTCGAATTGTTTCATCTCCTGCTTGGGGCAGTTTTTTTCGCATATTGGACAACCGTTTTTGGCCTTGTTTCCCTGAAATAAAAAATAAAGTTTAAGAAGAGAGTCATTCTAATAGATTAGTATTTTACGAAGACTAGAAGAATTGGAAAAACTGTAAGGAAATGATGAATTCTCACTGCTGAAGCGGTCTGAAATAGCTGCGAAACATATAGATTTTTTCTAAACTTTGTTATTCCTGATGAAGATATCATTTAACATGAACTTTTCTCCTTCAAAAAATAAAGACATCATGAAAATACCTGAACCATACAATTTTCCTAATATTCCAAACATTCAATCGACATAACTTGACTTTAAAAAATAATTTCGTTCAATAATTCATACTTAGACAGGCCACGTAGAAATTACGTTTGGAGGTTATGTTTCAGTACAATGTTTACTGACAGCATATCTGAATCAACAGTTTTAACAGAATACAATTATTTTCCTTTTATGGAAGATTTGTTTTTAATTGGGTAATTATTTTCTCGAGGAACATAATATGTGAAAAACATGCTAGGTAATAAAGGTAATAGTCTCTGAAACGTTAAAATATTGTAGATTTAACTAATCTTTTAGGAACATTTAGGTACATTTGGGAAATACTGTGAAACACGAAGCTTGCCAAAAATGACTCAGTTATGATACGTTGTATAATTATTAAACCAAACTATTCAATACAGTCAAATTAATATGAACTATTATTTGTATATCAACTTAAAAGAGCACAATTATAATAAAATAAAATAAATGCGATACACAAATGCGAATTATATGATACGCATGTGACGTGAAATAGATTGTGGCGTTAAGAAATCAAAACATGACGCAATCTATTGATCGCTTACCCAACTTAGGTAACGTAAACTTTTGAAGTGTCGATCAATAAACTAGGGATCCTCTAGGGAAGGGTACAACCTCGGATACGACAAACCTGTGTTTAATTCGGATTGGTCGAGTGGAGTTAGTTGGTGCAAGGTGCAAGAGAGCGCGCAATGAAGGCGAGAGAGAAAAAATTCTCCAACTACGATCTTCTTCGCTGGGAATAGTTATTTTTGCTCTAAGTTTTTATATAGCATGTTCTACGACTGTTAGAGTGTTTAGGAAAATTAATCGTCGGCGAGACAGGCCGAGAGAGACACGCCGAACACAATAGGTATGAACGTCCAAACACTCGCGCAAGTTGTCCAAGGCCGTTTGATAGCAACGCGCGAGACTAGACAACTTGCGCGATTCCAGTGTATTTTACATTTTTTAACCTTCGACGGAAAAAAATAAAACTCTAACGCTACAAATTATATCTTTAATCTGTAAAATCCAAATAGAATATAGATATCATCTGTATTCTGATTGGTATTTCACGCAGTAGTGCCAACATAAATTCGGACCAAAAAATATTTATTGCGACGTGTCTGGTTCTTCAAGCAAAACGCGACGTGTCTCGTTCTTCGCCCCAACCGATGCAATGTACCACAGACGTGCAATAACATCATGAAGACATTGGATGGTTTAAGTAATGACAGTTGGCTTTAAGATATGATATTTTTTGATTGAAACGAGAGGATGGCCTTGAATGAATAGATACGCAATCGGGTCCGAAATAGAAACAGAAATAATTCACCGTTTGCTTGGAGGAGATAGCTCGGATCAGCGGAAATCACATAAGTAGCGTGTGTATCAGCGCATGCACGCATGCACGCACGCACGACGCACGCACGCATGAACAGTGTACACTGAACATAGGCTAAGTGAGGCTATAAAGTGGACGGTAAATACTCGGAACACGCGCACCTGTAATTCAACCACCTGATTGTGCTTCTTTCATTCAAACTTTACTGAAATGAATCAGTATCATTTATCCAAGTCCATATTTAACTCACAACAAAACATCGACTATTAATCTACAGTTCTGTTTCAACTAGAACATATACATTAGGGCGGGTCAAAAATAACACTAGGTTAACTTCCCAAAAGCATTCACCTCCGATTAATTCGAAACTTCGTACACCTACACAGAAAATCATTTGGGACTCTAACGTACCATAAACCCGTAGGTACTCTTCGTACCACGGCATGGGATGCAC